>WSTK01000026.1:0-143929 GCA_019616945.1 Ceratobasidium sp. 414
CTCAGATGCGGTTTCTCTTACTAGGTACGCGCGGATTTCCCCCGTCGGAAAATCCGCAGGCCCCGGGTTGACAGTGGAAGTCGCCCCCGCATGTGAGTAAGGTTCCGTACAAACGGTTCTCGGCTGATCTTATGGTCCGTTGTTAGATGACACTAATGGCAAGCACATGGCCTTTAACCTGCTGTACCAAGGACTGATGCTAGAGATTCACAGCCGAGACGACCTCACTGGTGGCTGCGGATCTAGTGCATGAAATGCTGTCGATAATGACCGCCAAAGAGCCTTCGGACACAACGCGTATGGACGAGAAGGCCCCCTCCACGAGGACTGAACTCTGATCCATTGATCGATGTGGTTGGGTTCTCCCAACCGACTGCTTCTCACCGGGGAGAACACGACCAAAATTATTTTATTGAAATTCTCGCGTAAAAGCTCTGAAAGCCCATGTGTGCTCTGTGTCTTGCATTTCTTCTACCACATCTGGCCCAAAAAAGAAGTATAATATTGTATCACGTGTTGTTCCTGTTTGGTGGGCGCAGTCGCAAATACTTCCTTAGACCTCATCTAGCCATCCTAGGGTTCACGTGAATGCACGCGCTACACCGCGTGCTCAGACAGCCTGCTAGGATTTTTTATATCAGCCATCGATCCACTGGATTCGCGACCAGGACTCGTATAACTCGACCACTTGCTCTACCTATACGCACCATGGTTTCTGCTGCTACTGTCAACGCAGCCCGATTTCTCGCTGACCAGAACGCGCCACTGTGTTCCCTCGCAGTGAAAGACTCGTTTGCGCAGCTTACGGATACGGAAAAGTTGTACACGCACTGGGTCGGGGCTGCAGCTTGGGCGGGTGCACGCATTGTCCAAGAGCAATGGACACCCGAGGCCCAGGCGCTCTACGACCTTTTGATCCTGGTGTTTTCGGCCCCCAATGGGAAATCTCTGAATGATCTAGCTGAACTCAAGGCGAAAGCTGACTTGAACGACGAGGAATGGACCCAGCTACTGGAATATGTTGCACAGGTACATCGATCATACTGCATACCCAAGCTTCTAACAACTCACCAACATCCTGGGCACAGGTGTTCTCCAACCTGGTCAACTACAAATCTTTCGGATTTACGAAGTTCGTTCCCCGAGTCTCCGAAGACAAGTTTAGCAGAGTCGTGGCAGCCTCGGCCGACGCCTCGAAGGCCTTGTCTTTGTGGGAGAAAGTGCGTAGTTGCTTTTTATCAGGTGACACATTAGATCAGCAACTTATATTGGTGTGCAGCTCAAGACTCATATCTACAGCACTGAACCGGAACCTAGCCTCCTGATTGGGAAGCGATGCGTGAGTTATAGTGGGTGTTATCTATACCGAAACCAGCCTAAGATCGCGCACAGGACGGACACGTATCCAACTACTACCCGGGCTCTCAAGTGATCACTGATGAAGAGGCTGCGGAGATCCAGAAATTTGCGGAGAAGATAGGCTTGGACATTGAGAACACCCGGTACGTAAACTCACCTTGTCAGCCAGGAAGTCGCATTTACCATGGCCATTACAGTGTCCGCAAGGATTCCAGCACCTCGTTTGCAATTCTTGTTGCATCTGCGGACAAGAAGCCAGCAGAAAAGCATTCTCCAGCCTTTGATAATGTGGATATCACAATTGAGTACGGCGACCACAGTGCCGCGCTGCAAAAGGTGGTCGCGGCGCTTGAAGAAGCAAAGAAATACGCAGGCATGTGGCTTCCTGGTGATCCATTGGCTTTGTTGACCGATTTTTTACGGCAGCCAATGAACATCAGGTTAAGATGACAGAAGGATACATCGGGAGGTATGTAATCAGTTGCATATACTCTACAACGGATAAACTTTTACGCAGCTTCAAGACGGGCTCCATCAAGCAACACAAGGGTACGTTCTTGATCTTTTCGCGAGGCGTCTGCTGATCGTAAAACAGAGGCGAGCACTCATTGGGTCAAGGACGTTGGCCCCGGTACGAAACCAATAGCTCCAACTCGGCCCTACTGACGCTTTTGTTCTAGTTGTCGAGTCCTACATTGGCTTTATTGAGACCTACGTGGACCCTGTACGTCCGACTTGGGCGATATCGTGCCCTTGCTGAACCCGTTTTCAGTACGGCGGTCGTGCCGAATGGGAAGGCTTCACGGCCATCGTCAACAAATTACTAACTGCCAAGTACGAAGTTCTAGTCAACCGAGCGACCGAGCTTATCAAGACACTACCTTGGGGGGAGAGCTTTGAGGTATAGTAAACGCTTGGCGCAAGGGTGTGTGGTGTTAGTCTTATGTTGTATTAGGTCGACGTTTTCCGCAAGCCCGACTTTACCGGCAAGTTATTTTGAACAAGCGCGTTTCTCAAACTAACGACCGGATGATAGCTTTGGAGGTTGTATCATTTGCCACAGGAGGTAAGTGGTTTCTACTTGAATGCGCAAACTCGATCCCTAAATGCGGGTTGTCCAGGCATTCCTGCTGGTATCAACGTGAGTATTGGTGAACCACAGGGCCACGTTGATTTACGGTGCTAAACGACTGCATCAATCAGATTCCAGTGAGCCATTTTAAGATTTATACATGCCAAGTTTAAATAGCTGATCTGTTTTGGTGCCGTAGAAGTAGGGGTTGTGCATCCCGCGTTAAAGTTCGGCTTTGTTGATACTTGCACTATTCTAGCTACTACGAGGTCCGAGAACAGGTTGGGTTCAAGGTTCGTTCAATAGTGCTGCAGTGATCGTTTTGCTCAAGCCATGTGCCCAGAACGTGTCTTTGGCGGTATGTACGCCTTGCTCAACAAATTCTACCCATTGACCCGGCAGGTCCTCAGAACATCCTGGCCGCCAAATCACCAAACGAGGTCATCACGTTCTTGTCGCCCGAGGACGCCGCGTTTTACAAGCAATGGGACACCAAGGCGTTCGATGTCCAAGTCGCAAACCACGAGCTCCTAGGGCATGGCTCGGGGAAACTGTAGGAATCCTGCGCTTTTCAGCCCACGAGTTGACATGCACCTTGCACGGCAGATTTACTGAAGACAAGGACGGCAAGCTCAACTTCGACCCCGAAAAGGTGCGCAAGGACACGAGATCGATAAGCCAGAAGTTCACGCATGTGTAGACCATCAACCCGCTGACAGGCAAGCCGGTGAGCACATGGTACAAGCCTGGGCAGACTGCCGGCTCGGTGCTTGGCGTGTGTAGCTCGTCCTTTGAGGAATGCAGGGCCGAGTGTGGTACGTTCCCTCTCGTGCCTCGGCCAGCATCCTGCATTGACGCGCATACAACCTGTCCCGCCGTACACAGTCGGCTTGTACCTGACAGGTAATAGGGAGATCTTGGAGGTCAGCCACCCGCACATCCAAATATCTCACCGTGCCTCAATCTCACCTGATGGCACCCCCATTCTAGATCTTTGGGTACACTTCCGAGCAGGACTGCCAGGATATTGAGGTACGCAGCCCGAACGCCTCCTCGATCGGATTCGTCTGAGTCTATATCGCCCGCTCAGTATGCCCAGTACCTGTTGATGGCGCGGGCAGGCGTCCGGGCGCTCGAACTATACGACCCCAAAGCTGGGAAGCATCTACAGGCACACATGCAGGCTCGGCTCGGGATCACCAACTTTTTCATCCAAGAGGGCCTCGCGGAGCTCGTCGAGTTCCGCGACGCCGCCGGCAAGCTAGAAGATGTGCACATCAAGGCAAGCTTAGCTGACAGCTCTACTTCCCCTATCAGCAGGCCTGACCCCGGGCTGTGTTTTACAGTTGGATCGTGCAAAAGTTTTAAAGGATGGTCATGCGGCGATCGGCCGTTTGTTGGTCGATCTCCAGGTTCGGAAGAGCACTGCGGATGGAGAAGGTGCCCGGGAGTTCTACGAAAAACTCACCACGCCTAGGCCCGGATGGGCCGGCGAAATTCGGTAGGTCCGATCTCACCTGGCCGAGAGTCTAGACTGACCTGGCGCTTCGTTCGGCAGCGATGTGGTCCTCGCGAAGAAGCAACCCCGCAAAGTGTTCGTGCAGCCGAATACGTTTATCGTCGATGGAAAGGTCGAGTTGAAGGAATACCCGCTGACCAACGAGGGAGTGATCCAGAGTTTTATCGAGAGGCAGCTGTAAAGCGCATGTCCGGAGGAACCGAGGGGTACCCTCGATGTATCCTAGTGCTGAAAAATTGTGCATATAATGTATATTAAATGCACGAAGCGTGGAATCATAAGTTTTCGGTAATGTGCGCTACTACGACCGTGACACTGTGGGGGTATCACATGAGTCGGGTATATGGGTAAACTTGAAGGAAGAACTAACTCGTCGACTTTCTGTGGTATCAATGGAAGGTGAGAACTGGCTCTGGAACTTTCAGGCAAACATGGAACCCACCCCACCCTCATATTCCATTCCTTCCTTCCGGGCGGCAACTAGAGGCAGACGCGCTTCAGCAGCGCCCTAGAAAAAACGCCGCTACTCACGTTCAAAAGGCGAAACCTTTTCTTGACTGTGCATACATGCGATCGCATACTCCACCAAGCCGTCCGCCAGGATCTGTGCCAAGTTCTGACCAGGCTTGCTAGCTGCCTGTTGGCCCATGAGCGCAGCAAGCCCGATCAGCTCGCCAGGGTGCACGTTATCTCCCAGGCCATCTGTCTGCCGTGCCAAGCCCATCATTACGGGACGATCTACGGGCGCGTAAAAGAGGGACGTACGGATAATACGACGAGGTCACCGTGCCGGAGCTGAGCCGAGTGTACATCTGCGTGCTCTGGCAGGTCCTGGATTCGGAGGTGTGGGCGGTGTGAAGGCAGCAGCTTGGCCAACTGCCTAGATACATCACTATTAGAAGTCTTGCGAATACGGCTAGAACCACTGCGCGGCCCACCTCGGGCAGTTGAAGTAGTGGGTCTGGGGCTTCTGTTCATAGAAGATCGAGGACGAGCGAAGGATCGAAAAGCCCGAGTCTCCCAGGCTATCCAAAAAGCACAAGTCAGAAACTGCGGATTACGGGAAAAATAGGCGGTTACTTGGCCGCTGAAAGTCGGCCAGTTTGTGCGTCGATGTTCACGATGCAAGCGGTGCTCGACCCTGCGGAACGGTGAGTTGGGCTGCGCTATAAAAAAAACGGCGTGCCGGCCGAAGAACTCTTACCACATTGAACGGCAGGCTCGTTCAAGACGTCTTGGTAGGCGTTCGAGACGATCTCCCTCGGAGAAAGAGACGCGCTGGATTTCGCGGGGCTACTTGATTCCTCTATCGGGTCGAAGTCTGGTTCGCCAGCCCATGATGCGCCTGCATGTTTAGAGGCAAAATACATCAGAGCCTGAGAGAATAGTGATGGATCGACGCCTGTTGGAATGGCATGAGAAGATAGCAGCCGAGACATGAAGCGCGCATACCATCGTCGCTCCATCCTCCGACGCCGTCTGACACTCCGAGCGAGAAGCCCTGGCAATAATGAGCAACGAGGTTTTTACGACACCTGCATAACTTACCCACCGAATTGTTGATCGACTATTTTCCAAATAAAGGTTGGCCGTGAGACGGGCGGCAGCTGGACGCTTGTAGCAGAGACTATACCTTTTGGACGTAGAAAAAATCTTCCCCCGCGCTATCGATCTTTAATTTTTTTGGTCCCCACTGGAGCTGTGCATTACGCCACTGTGCAATGGGATGATCGTCTGGAAAGGCGATCGTCTTTCGTTTGGGTTGGCCTTGTGACTTGACAGGAGGCTTTCCAGCAAAAGACACGCCAACGTCGATTTTGTACGGCCGTCGGGGGGTGGCATGGTTGAAGCGGAGCTGGCAAAGGGGGAATCGTGCAGAGACCAATATTGAATGTGACCTGTAGAACATCAGGACGAATCGAGAAGCAACGGGCGCGGGGCCTACTTTGTGGCCTGAAAAGCGGATGACGTAACGGGAATAAGCATTGGCATGAATTGAACTAGGGGAAAGTGACGGCAGAGGCGAGGACCCGCAGGTTGCAAGGGGCATAGGGTGGCTCAGCGTAAGATTATTTTGGGAAGCGCCGGGCGCCTGGGGACTTGGCACGTCCAAATCTCGCGATCGCCGTCGCAAACGCCTAAATCACCCAAGTCTTTCAGCGCGAGCGTCGGCCGCAGAATGTGTACCACCCCCAATCCCCTATCACTGCGGCCAGCGGGTCCCCCTCGCCCCCTGGCAAATAGCCCTGATTGGCCTCACCCAGCTCGCGAAGGCCCACACAACTCGATGATTAGTTCGTGCCGCCCGGCCGGCATCCTGCCGAAGAATATCGCCTTTACACCCGCCATATTTAACCTTGCTCCTGGCGACAACATGCTTGCTCATTATGGCTGCCCCGCCCGCCCCGTACGCACCACCCCCAGCCCCTGCCACCCATGAACTATCCGTCTGCGTTGACCCCGAGAAGGCCCCGGCTCCACCACCCGTACCGACCACGTTGCACATCGTCGAAGAGCCTGCTCCGGCTGCCGGCTCGTCCAAAGTGGCCGAGACCGGAGACGACGTTCCATCCAGCTCCCGCGCTCGCCCGCGCCAGCACGCCGTCGTCCAGCGCCCGGTCGACCGATTCACGGTCCTCCCGAACCTCCAAGACCCCAAATCTTACCGCAGGCGAGACAAGGCGGGCATCACATTCGTAGTGGCCCTCGCTTCTTTTGCTGGCCCGTACGTTTGTCGCCGCCATGATTACATAATCCCGGTCCGCTGACTTGACCCAAGTTTTGCGTCAAATTCCCTGCTGCCTGCTTTCCCCCAGTTGCGGCATGCGTGGAACATACCCAATACAGTCGTAGCACTAACGAGTATGTATGCATATCAAGCACTAATTTATTACTTACCTTTTGCCAAAGCGACGCTGTTTCTGTTTGCGACCGGGGTTGCTCCGCTCTGGTACGCTTTCCTGTCAGAAAGGTGGGTAAATGCGTGCCTTCTTTCCCCTGGCTGACTCTTTTTTTAGATATGGCCGACGTCCCATCTACCTCGCCGGGTTCCTGATATTCACGCTCGCATCCGTACTATGCGCGGTCGCTACAAACGTCGGCTTCCTACTGTGCGCCCGGTTCATACAAGCCGCAGGCGCCAGCTGCGCACAGAGGTACGCACAAACCCCAAGCCAAACTTCTGGCGCTCACTTTTTGCAGTGTCGGGTTAGGCATCATCGCTGACATCTACGTACCTGAAGAGCGTGGACGTGCGACGGGATGGTTAGTCGGCTCGGCTAGTTAATCGGCAGTTCTCACCATTCTGCAGGTGGTTCCTCGGGCCCATCGCAGGTCCGCTGGTGTCGCCGCTCATCTCTGGTGCTTTGATTACCTGGACTTCGTCCTGGCGATCGACCATGTGGTATGTTATTCAGTTATCAGGTCGACAGCCTTTGTTCATCATATTCCTGCAGGTTCAACGTGATCTTTGGAGGTGTACTTGAGATCTTGATGTGTGTTTCCAGGCATTCTTGTCATACCTTTTACTGAATAGTTTGCAGAGTCCTCTTTCTTCCAGAGACTTCCAACGCCCTGAAATCCAGACAGGCTGCAGCGCTGGCAAACCCACCACAGCCCTCTCAAAAAGCCAAGCTGACCCCCGTGCAGGTATTTAATGACTTGTTCCAGCTATTTATAGTTCGTCCTTTTCGAACGGTATGTCGCACATGTTGGTTTGGCGCTTGTTGAACTTAGCACGTTTGTAGGTTCTGTACATCCGATTCATGCCTGTTGGCCTTACTGTATATTACGGAGCGACGTGTTTCGCGTGTTTGTACAGCATCAGCATTGCCATCCCTTTTTCGTTTGGAGGTGAGGTCGTCTCGAGCTTGTGATATGCATTTACTCACCGCGCCTATAGATGCCCCCTACAACGCAAGTCTAGCCGAACGCCCCACCATGACAAACTAACACCGCCTTGCCCTTCTAGTTCCACAGTCTTGAAATTGCACTAGCATATATCCCACCGGCTGTTGGCTACATCATCGGTTCCGTTAGCGGGGGGTACCTCTCAGATTACGCATATCGGCGAGCCAAGGCGCGCGACGGCGATCGGTTCGTCCCTGAATCGCGGCTCGTTACCGCGTGGTGTGGCGTGCCGTTTATGCCCATCGGTCTCCGTGCGCCCATGTCCATCTCGGTCATATCCGGCAGAGACTTACGCTCCAGTTGCAGTGATATTCGGATGGACGCTGCGCACCCATCAAAAATGGCCGGTACCGCTTGTGGGGAGTTTCATTTTCGGTCTAGGGTTCACGCTAGGCACTGGGACGGCAAGTTGTATCCATGCAAATATTTTGGGCTCATGAGGCTGAGTGGGGCGCACGACGATGTAGATCATGACTTATTTCGCCGACGTGATTCCTGGGCAAAGTGCATCGGTCGTCGCGTGCTTCAACCTGTTACGGAACGCTGCGGCGGCGTTGTCTGCTGCTGTGAGTTTGGGCTGTCCGCCGATAATGAACTGGTTCTGATCGATTCTGTTGGCTTGTGTTGTAGTTGGCTGCACCTGCGCTCCGTGCGTTTTTCTTTTCTTTTCTTGGTGGTACCCGTTTAACCTGGTTTGCGTAGATAATATTGGTCAGGGGTGGTATTTTACGATTATGTCTATTCTGATTTGCTTGATGTCTCTTAATGTGGGTCAATTTCATCCTCGTAATTTCAGCTCGCTGACTAGCACTAGTTGCTCGCCGTGCGGAGGTGGGGCAATCATTGGCGCCAGCAAAGCACAGAGTATACTGCGGCTACAAGTTGAAAACTGTTTGCCCACGCTTTCCCTGTCCAGCTACCGGAAGAACTTTTTAACAGTCTTCTCGGTCACTTGTATTACACCATTAAGTATACGTATACCACTGTAACCATTGTACACATCAACCCAATTATAGAGATATCCAGCAGTGATCGGGTTTATATTATATGTTTCCGCACAATAAGCTGTTTAAACTACTGGTCTTAGGCGAGATCAAGGCTGACGATGGTAGTAGGATTTAACACCGAGGTACTAGCTTTAGCCTCCACAATATATACGGTTGCACAGCAGTAGAAGTCATTATGTTGCCAGCCGCATCATACTTGACCCGCAAAACGACTTGCCAGGTTCAAGACCGCACACTGCCCCCGTGTATATTGTGAGTTGTTTGCGCGCCTAGACGATCACGTGGTCGCGTTTGTTTCTCGCACCGGTTGCATCGGACGACAATCTCCAAGATGAGCCACGACCCTACTAGCCTATTCTTCCCAGATTCTGATGGTTCAGTCGACTTGTATTCCGTGCTCGAGGTCAGCTCGACGGCTACCAGCGACGAGATCAAGAGCGCATATCGCAAGCTAGCTCTAAAGCACCACCCAGATAAGCATGCGGCTGCGAGCGAAGAGGCCAAAGCTTCGGCGTCCGCAACGTTCCAACAAATTGGATTCGCGTACGCCGTCCTGAGCGATACGGCGCGAAGGAAACGATATGACGCCACTGGGTCGGCTGACCCAGGCATTGACGATCTCGCAGACGGGGAGGACGCCTGGGAGAGGTACTTTCAGGAGATGTTTGATATGGTTACCCGGGAACGATTAGACGAGATGCGACGGGCGTATCAGGGTAAGTAGCTTTTTCCTCCCCCCGTCTGGTCGCCATGTCCACTTTGGACGATCCACGTTTGCATGTGGACTCGTCATCGGGACTAAGATATTGGGTTGCGGCAGGGTCGGACGAAGAGCGGTCAGATCTGCGCGCCGCGTACCTTGCTGGAAACGGCGCTATTGAACATATCATGGATGCGATTCCACACTCCACGTACGAAGACGAGTCTCGATTGGTGGCACTGGTCAACGACATGATTGACGCAGGGGAATTGCAACGCCTCGCTTCGTGGACGGCTGCGGTCAAGAACACGAAAGCATATAGTGCTCGCCGGAAGAAGGGCGAGAAAGAGGCCAAGGAGGCCGAGGACGCGGCCCGAGAGCTGGGTGTCTGGGACGAGTTTTACGGGACTGGCAAGGTCGGGAAGCGCAAGGGCAAGGGCAAAGAAACGGCCCACTCGACCTCGAACGGCGATCCCGAAGGCGAAGATCACTCTGCTCTCAAGGCACTCATCCAGTCCAAGGCCAAGAAGATGGATGGGTTTCTGGACAGTCTAGCGGAGAAGTACGCATCGGCGTCCAAACCTGCATCGAAAAAGGGCGCTGCCGGGCGAGGCCGCAAGCGTTCGGCCCCCGTAGAGGAGCCCGGGGAGGAAGAAGAGCAGGTGGAGCGACCAGCGAAGCGTCGCGTCAAGCCCAAAGAAGGTGTAGATGACGGCGCGAGCAAGCCGACTCGGGGCCGACCAGCAAAGGGCAAGACTGCCAAAGTCTAGTGCTATCCCAATTTCTGCATTTTGTCCCAGTTATTATTGCCATATATGTGGTCTCGTGTTATTGGTTACTCTCCGAATGTATTATGTAATGCTCTTGTCCTCACCGTTTCAACACGCCCACGTCTACTGAATTCGGCCGGGTGATGACAGCCTTGCAACAATGGTATTTTTCACCCATCGACATGCTCAAGACGCCGTCCGCATTGCACGGGTGTTCTATGGAAGAGGAACTATCCGCTAGACAAAAAGGGGTAGAGTTGTTGTTGCGGGTCGCAGGCCAACTTCGTTTGTAAGTCATGCTGGCTTGTATCTTATTATCGCACCCTTAAACCAAGTCACCTGCAGGCCTGTGAATGCATTTGTCGCCGCAGCATCATATTTTCATAGGTTCTACATGCGTAACTCTATCAGAGACTACAACTACCGGGTAAGCCCCACAGCTGTGGGTCGGTGGAACAAGATTGATAGAGTCTTAGGACATTGCAGCCACCTGCATTTTTCTCGCGACTAAAGTTGAAGAGTGTGGAAGGAAATTAAAGGATGTCGCTACGACCGTTATATTCAAGACAAACGGAAACCTGAAGCCGGATACCGATCTGCAGGCTCTTGAGAATTCCAAGGTATAGCCTCTCGCAGCCGCCGGGTTAAACGTTACTCAAGTTTTGCTTGAATTAGGAACACAAGAAATGGACCGAAAATATCCTGGTCTACGAGGAGACTCTGCTGGACTCGCTGTGTTTTGACCTTGTAGTCGAGTCGCCGCACGCTTTTCTCGCAACTACATTCGACGCGTCAGAATTGGGCTCGGGCAAGCACCAACTTCTCAGCGCAATGGGCATTACTGGGCCCCCGGATGACAATCATTCACAGGATTCGGTCGTATCGAACGCATGGGGAATCGCTCACGATACGTATGTCAGCCTTGGCTCACTGTCGTGTGCATGTTCTTATTTTGTACTAGCCTTCGAATTCCCATTTGCTTGTTCTTCACTGCGAAGATCATCGCGGCGGCGTGCTTCTTAATCTCGCTCGTATCTTGTCCAGATTTGTCGTCATCGCATGAGTGGACCGACTTCCCATCACCCTTTGATCGATACCTGAGCACAGATCCGTCCACGCTGGACTGGCTTGACCGGTTCTCACTCGGTACAGGCGACATACAACAAATAGCCGGTGAGTACCGCGCAAACCGCATCTTCCTCCCACTTGATGCAGCTAAGGCTTCTATGGTTGATAGATTGTATATTTATCATGTTATATTTTTACAAATCTTCGGAACCGAATGAAAGGGTGCAGAGTCCTATTCCATACCAGCAGGCAAGTTTAATTTGGTTGCTGTGCAAGGCATTCGGTTAACTATTTGTCCCCGACTACTAGCTCGCGCCACCTACGTTAGCTTCGGTGCAATGGCCGCCCACTGCTGCGCCACATTCCTCCCAAGATGTTCACACGTAAACGGGGAATAACTTTCATTTCAACAATTTGGGCCAGTGTACATACGCATACATAGAGAATTCGTAACACTAATAACCAAAGCATCGGGCATAAAAAACAGATTTACATTCAACGGATATAACCGCCGCTGGTGGAACAGGTGGGGCATGGTGTGCTCTTGGTCCTATACCATAATCAGTACATTTGCTCAAGTACACCAACTATGACCGCATACCAAGGGAAGAATGGTTCAGGCTGGCGCATCCTATTTCCGAAAACCAGTTCGATAAGAACATTCTCCGGGTGGACGAGACGACTTACCATTGGGCGCATGCAGAAACGCATTCATGCGGCTCCTGTGTATGGTTGGCCGAGACCCTACAATTCGACAGCTCACAATCGATCTTCAATATAATGTGAGAACGGGATGAATCTTGTGCCACACACGGACGTACTCGCTGGTCATAGGCAAACTCTTGCAGGTTGTGGCCGCAGGAGTAACGAGTAAAGAGCACACGCATGCGGCACTACAAGCAAAAGGGGTACGTGAGTTGAAACAAGAATTACTGAGGGTGAGGCATAAGCAGACCATTGTGGTGATGTTTGTGACGTGTTCGACGATGAGAATGGGTGGGAAGGCGAATGCTGAGTTCTTGTGCTCTCCAACGCCCGCTTTTATAGTCTGCGGCTGGGCATGTGAGGCCCCGCCCTTGGAGCCTATACTCGGCCTGGTTGCGTAGCTAAGCCACCCGGACTCGATACGGTGCCCAAAGACGAGTATATGGTAATTGTGTATCGGGGGACTTCTAGTGCATGAAGCCTCTGCACATAGCAAAGTTAGTCGGCTACCGGATGGCGAGCGCAAGACCGAAGTCCGAGGGGTGACCCTCCGGGTAATTTCCCCAACCACCTGGAGACTTTGACTTCGCAAATCCGAGGTGCACGCACTAGCAGGTCGCCTGACTTGTGCGAAATGCATGGATTCCACTGGGGATAGTCTGGCCGCGATGGTCTAGCATCTTGGGTTCGAATTTCTGGGCCTACGGTCTGAGTCAAAAGCTAGTCCGGTTTCCATATATGTCCTGGCCAGACTATTAATCTGGAAGCGCAATCAATGAGGGGCGACGATGACAGAGCTGTGGTTACCATGCCCGTGAGACCGATCAAATGAGAGAGAGGTGCGCATCCCCCCTCGAGAAGGTAACCTCGACCTACCCCGTATTGCTACCTCGTCCTGGCCGGGATAAGGATAATTGTGGTTACAAAGTGCGTTGGGAAGAGAGCATGCGAAGTAAGCTAATGTGGCTGGCGGCGACTGAGTGCGCCAGAGGCTTTACGTCAGCCTTGACTGCGCATAGGGGCATCACTCTGTGTTCCAACTTCAGGCTTGACGATGGGAGGGTGATGTGCGCTGTGGGGTCGATTGCATAATCGGCGTTTAGGCGCTTGTTTGCCGCTTGGTCTTGATTCCTGCTATGCCAAAAAATCCCCCCAGCAAGAAATTCGTCGATAGCAAGGCAAGTTTGGATGCTCCAGCCCGATAGATTATCTGAAGGATGGGGCAGAGGGCCGAATTGCTTCTAGCATCTCAGGCGATTGAATCGTCAGAGGCCAAGGCGGCAAGGCGTCCTGCGCCACCGGCGAGTGTGTTCCATCCATGCTGTCCAGTACCAAATATTAATTGGCTCCATGCTGCAGCCCCAGACCAGGCGGGATGCCCCACGGCGTAAAAAATCCCGTAAACTGGTATGGGGTTTCGGCCTGCACCGACCAGCCGATTAAATCATAATTTCATAGGACGCCGCAAAAGTTGCGATCACACAGAAAGAACGGGATTGTCGTTTGGCACGAAAAAAGGACCGCCAGGCTGGTCGATCTGCCGCGGAAACCACCGGTGGCTTGCCCCAGTCAAATGAGGATCTCCAGGGGCAGCAGGCCTGTGTAAAAACAACTGCGCCATCCATGGAACACCAGCCACAGCGGGGGAAGCGGGTAGCATTTGCATAGATTCTGGCTCGTAAGTTGGCAGTATTGACAACGCGTTGCCTGGTGTTGACCAAGTGACGAGGGCGTAGCGCCAGCCGTGGACGCGTTGTTTTACAACTGCCGGAGCCCACGGAGCCCACGGATCAACCAACCTGGCTGATGAATGACTCAGGCGGCATCCACTCGATTTGTACATGTAATACTACGTACATGCTGTATCCTCCGGTCCACGCACACCATCAATGAGGTGTTGCCTGGGGCGTCGTGTTCTGCAGCCGACTTTCACGGTCATGAAACGTATGTTTGCAAGCCACCTCGAGTCAACTTTTGTTTATGCCTTTATTAAACCACGCAAACGGTATGCTGGGTTCACGAGGTGAATTCATATTCAATTGATCTCCGGTACACCTTTCAGTCACTGTCGCTAAAGTGCAGGCCTCCCTCGTCCTCGTCCTCCTCGTGTCGGTCCGTGCGGTCGTATTTGGTGACATCGACCGATGTAACCCCTTCTTCAATATAATTCGCATCGGAAGTTGCCAGATCACGATTCTTTTCGAAAAGCTGGCGGCCTATATGAACTAGGTTGACTGAATGCAGATAGGCGCATGGCAGTTTCCATACCGCTTGGCTTCGTTTTTGCCTTTTTCCATTCTTCTCTTTCCTTTGGGACGAGCGTC
Organism: Ceratobasidium sp. 414; assembly: GCA_019616945.1. NCBI lineage: Eukaryota > Fungi > Basidiomycota > Agaricomycetes > Cantharellales > Ceratobasidiaceae > Ceratobasidium > Ceratobasidium sp. 414. Next base: position 14,434 of record WSTK01000026.1, read on the forward strand.
TTGAGCTTCTCCTCCTCTTCACGTTCCTGTAGCAATTTCATTTCTGCCGTAAACTTGATTTTCCTGGCAAAATGTTGCGCTTCGGTACTATGCGGTGCATTTATTCAAGTCCACGCACCAGGCCGCGAAGGATTCCACGGTAACCGGAGTGCCCCTTGTTCGAGCGGCCTCCGCCTGGTGCATTGCGGGAGCATTAGCATGTAGCTTTGATGCAATAGAGAAAGGGCGCACCTCCATTAGCTGACGCTCCTTTTCTTGCTCTATTTCTTTCTCCTTGGTAATGCGTTTTTGAATAGTCGCAACGAGTGCTTCGCGGAGATGTGTGACGAGCGTAAAGACCATCGCCATGCCCATGTTCTCTTCGCCCTAGGGTAGATTGAGTTATTCCGGTATTAGACTAGGGGTAAAGGGGAGAAGCGTACAACAGCCTTCATCCCGTCGATCAGTTCTTTGATCTCGCCCTCCTCGAGCTCCCCCTCTTCCGGTTCCAGCTCGAGGTCTGGAACCTCGTTGGGATAGTCGGGTGTATATCTAACATTGAGTAGGACTTTCACTGGTTACGATGTTAATGTGTCTCTGGTGTGCCTAGAACTACAAATGCGTACAGTCTAACTCGACCATTCCTTCCTCGGGCTGGACAGCTATTTGTAGCTCATCATCTGATATCTCTGGAGCGGCCGTTATTCAATACTCGCGCAACGGAGAAGAGGTAATACTCTTGAGTTCGTCGATGAAGATGCTTTCTAGCACCTTGGCGGGTATGGTGAGAATACAGTTTGGTTGTCACGGTACAACTAAATACCTCGTACTCTTCTTGAACCACCTCCTTGTAATCAGACATTTGGGATCGGGGAAAGGGTAGGTTAAGTCGACAATCCTGATCGCCATCAAAAGTCCGGCGCTAACCGGGAAAGTGGCGTGGATTAGATTAGATTAGGTATCTCCGCTTTCTTACCGCTCCAGCATGTCGCTCTTTCTCCGAGTTGCATCTCGACCGAGTATAGCACGCACATTGGGTGTGCCGATAGCCTCTGTTCGAGGCCTCTCGGTAAAAGTTGGATTTGAAAAATACTTTTCGCCATATCCCGCTCTTCCCAAATTTGAGCAGCCCAAACAGATGCCGACGAATCATGTTCCCAAAACAACCCCACCTGGCATCTTTGACGACCTTACCGACTACAAATTCACGAATCACGAGCTGACTCCCGAAGATCGCTGGGCCAGCGTGCACGAAGTTGCTTCGCGAGACATGCGAGACCCGGGAAACGTATACACCGGGCGGTCGGTGTTGGTCTCGGACAGAATGGGGTTCGATCTAGCTGCTGCGTACCGACGGTTGCATGTCATCCTGGCTCGTAACCGCGTACGTTCGGAGCTGTTTCTTCAAAGGCGGTACGAGAAGCCCTCAGATCGTGAGAGAAGGCTGAAGAGCGAACGACACAGACGGAGGTTCGCTGCATGGGTGGGTTTGGGTGTCTCGGAGCGAGGTGTCCGACTGACGGGGGGTTAGATTCGTAAAAAGGTCCAGCTGGTCTCCGAGATTCGCAGGCGGGGCTAGGGGAGGGTGGGTGGACTCCGAGCCGAGTGAGTAAAGTTGACGCCTAACGCCACGGCTCCCGATCTCACAGCAGCTACCAGCAAGGCACTGTAACACGAAAAGTTTCTCGCGATGGCCCGCGGCCGATGTAGGCATGATTCAAAGTAGTATTCAACGCGCCCCTGTCTAAGCTGCAAGTTGTGGTCGTCAAGTCCCCGAGATTTTAGGGTGGAGTACTGCCTCCGCCGCGTGAGACCATGCACCAAGGTTGTTTTGGGTGGTTTCAGAGAATATTTGATTCTTGTGCCACAGTCCGGCTCGCACGCTGGGCACGCGAGTAGTGTACGCGGCTCATGTAATCCGGCCTCGCTGCTCGATTATGGCACAATCAGGTCAGTGGGCGCACGTGCCGAGCCAATGATCGAGCTCAACGCTCGATTCGCGTCTGGATTTTTCCTCGCTCACCGTCGAGCCTGTCCGCGGGCCCTAGACACACGGCGCGCACGCACCTTCCAAATGAAAGCCAGATTGCCTTTACCAATGACCGACAAGCGGTGCACATCACCAGTGACCCTACGCTGCCCGTAGGATTCTCACTCCGCTCGCGCGCCCGCACCCAGGCGGGAGGTCGAATAGGGGGCCTCATGTCCGAGGCATGGCGGCATTTGCGACGTGAAACCGTTCCGCGCGTCATATTAGGCACCACTCGACCATTCCTGGCGCGGTAGGCCGTCCAGGCAACACGCCCACATCAGCTGAGGAGTTTCGCAACTCAGCGTACCGGCCCTTGCGTGCGCTTCCAACCACCTCCAGGCTGTCGTCCCACGTATGCCTTGCCTTGCAGCCTGCAACCTATGTGTTGTGTGGAGGGTTCTCAGGACCAGCTACAAAAACCCGGCGACGAAAGGCAGAGAGCAACATCCCTCTCGGTTAATCGGTCTCTGCTGTGGTCGGCCTCGTAGCACTCAGTAAGCCTGTCTTGCCCGCGTCGTTTGCCGAACCTTTTCTAACCAACTCGCAGTATCTAATTTTTATTACACCTTTCTACTCTAATAACCCTGCTAAAATGTGCCATAACGTGCGTCACTTGCTGTAAAATGCCTGGTGTCGGTACTTACACATTTCACATCCCCTAGGTCGTCGAAGGTCGTCTCTACGAGGCTTGCGGCCACTTCCAAGCTATGAACACCGAACGTGCCGACTGCCAGCGAGAGGTGTGTGTATTCAGCCAAAACCATCCTCCCTCGTAAGCCCCATACCTTTCTTCCGCGGGAAAACCAACTAATCGGGCGAGCTTCCAGTTGCAGTAGCCGAAGCTGCAACAAGTTTATGTCTACGCCGCAAAACAGGCCCATCCGCCAAAGCCCACGGGAATGCCCCGACTGCGCTCAACGAGTGAGGATGGGTGGCATTGCGGTTGGCCCCACGTACCATTAAAAGAAACCCCGTCTTGTTTTCTTGCGAAAGCTGGTCTTTCTGTTTGTGACACCCCCCGCTGTTTATTTGTTGCTTTTTGGACTCGTTGATCCTTGGACTTTTTGAGGACTGTCCTGCTCTAGCCCGGCCTTGTACTCGCTCATTGCAGCCAAACTAATTAATTTATATCCTTTTCTATGGACACATACCTATGGACCTACGTGCTGCAGCATTATACCATGTACTATAGCTATATGCGCATTAATAGATCGAAATGTATTTGGCGGCTTCCCGATCCATTGCCACTGCCACTGAGCCACCGATGTGCCTGTGATCACCGGGTCATCACGGAAAGGAACACCATTAAAAAAAGTATATTCGACCATTACAAACAAAGCTCGCGAAAACAGATTACTATACAATATGTCTACAGAATTAAACGAGTTTAAGCTCAGCACGCACGATCGTAATGTCCGCATCGTAATTCAACCACGCAAGAGCCCCAGGCCCATCGCCATTTCCAAACACCCGCGTGCAGCTACCGCACAGTCCGGGGTATTTGGCCCGGTTCACCTTCTGCTGGGTAGAAAATGCCTCACGCCATACAGTCAAGAACGAGGCATTTGTATCCAATATGATGGCGTTTTCCCCACTGGCCGTCAGCAAACAGCCATCCTCGCTGACCTCGACCGTCAGCGCCGCCCGAAACGCACTCAGCACCTGCCGGGCACACCCCCTCGACCGAGCCATTTCTCCGCCCATACAACGCCAACGGTTCTCCGGCCCAAACGCCACGCGCATCCTCCTCCGCGCGATCGACTCGCGCGCGGCCATCAGCGCAAACACCGCGTCCTGCCCAAGCTGCGCAGCCTCGGCCGGCAAAAGTGGAGCTGGGCGCGTTGCAAGCTCCATGCAGGCCTCGGTCGTCCATTCGGGCACGTTGTAGCGAGTCGCGAACTGTAGTTTGTCGATCGGCGCGCAAGGCGACGGGGGGGAAAAGTAGGGATGTAGCCTCGCGAGTGTGGCGACCCTGATTTCATCGAGGAGCCACATATCAGCGAGCCGGAAGATAGACAGCAAGGTGTCTTTTGATATGGGCGAGGAACAGGTGAGGCTGGTGGTCTAGATCAGTCTCAAGCGGGGGATCGAACAGATGGGACGCCTACTTTTCGTCATACATTGCTCCAAGCAAGTGCTCAAATTCCTCCCGCTTAATGCCAGATAGACAAATAGGCTGTTGTTCAGTTTGTCCTTCAACAATCATTGGGCTTTTGGCGCCTGGCTTTTGCCCGGGCGACACGTCAAAGAGCGCGGCGAACCATTCTGACTTTAGAGTCAGAAACGCCTTGTGCAGTCGGAAAATCACCCCCTCCACCTGGGTATGACATCGGACATGGTCAGAATTACAGTCGGCGCTGAAAAAAAAAAAAGAGGTCACTTGCCTCGAAAAACGTGTCTCCGTCCATCCAAAAGAAAAATCGCTTGGAGCGGCATCGAAACTCGGGGAGGTTTATAACATTCATGACTGATCTGGGGAAGAGGGTGTGGGCGCGAAAAAGGGACGGGGCGTGAGACCCGTGGGCCTGCTGGCGAGATTTTATATAAAGACGACGTATGAAACACGGTCATGACAGAAAAAACAAAGATGGCGTGACCTGTGTTCCGGCACTTGGCAGCGCATATACTCTACCCATGTGATGCTAGGCCGAGCCAACGACGTCAGGGATTACCGTTTGTGCAAGGTCACCGGGCTCAGGACTGTGTACGAAGACATTTGCCGTTGGGGAGTTTGCCGTAAGCGAGGCTCGGAAAGGAAGAGAGCGGGGTAAGAACGTTTTTGATTGCCAAACAATACAGCTACACATAGCACGTGCTCATTCTCGATACAACAGGTCTCGTAAACTGTACAAGGCCAGACGTGCATGTTTGTACATATCCATCCACAACTTTGCTATGGGAGAAACAATAAGCCTCGTGTCCCAAATGTATATTATATCAGTTTTCGCCACCGTCCCTGGGTCCTTGTCGCCGACGACTGAGGACGCTCTCACGATTAAGCTCCTCGGTCGCCTCGTCAAATGGTTCCGACGGAGGGACATTGGCAATCCTCTGCACATGAATCCCATCGCTGAGCGACATACGACGCTGTCGCGGGCTTTCCCGGGGTGAAGGAGGGGGCTCAGCCATGACATACGAATAGGAAGTATTGGTAGGGGAATGTGAGGCACTACTTGCTGTCGTTGTAGAGGCTGGGGCGGCAGGGAGGTTGAAGGGAGGAGGCATACTCGATAGAGCAAGTGTGCTGCGAATTGGGGAGTTAGGTCCAGAGCGCCGACTATGGTAGACAGGAGCGAGGTGGGCCAAATTCACATCGGAACGACTGCGCGAACGAAGCCCGGTTGTGGACGACGCTGGCGGACGACTGTGTCCCTCTTCTCCTTTACGGAGCGACTGGAGGTTGGCGTACGACGTGCTGCGTGAGCGACCGGTAGAACGTGTTCCGTCGCCCACGCCGAGATGCGGGAGGTATCCTAGCACATGTTCGTAGTCCCCAGAATCTTCGTCGTCAGAACCTTCGGGGGTAGGCAGAGCGCTGGGACCGTGACTCGGTGCGCCTGCCCACACACTCGTCCCACGCTGGGCGCTACGACTCCAGCCAAATAGGCGTTCGTCGAGCCACTTCATTGGGTGTACGAGAAGGTTTCCTTGCGCATCCACACCACCAGCATTAGACTTGCGCCTCCATATTCCTGGGGTGCCGGTTGATGGGGGCGCCGAAGCAGATGGGACGAGGATTCGCCACTATGCCAGAAGTTGAGTGTTATAAATGCAATATATCAAGTGGGATAGAACACACCTCATCAAAGTCGTCCCAGAGTTGTGGGCCAAGCTCGTTGATGCATTCCGCAAGCTCGTTAGCGATGGCAGTACGCTCCCTCTTAACCCTTTCAAGCTGCTTCGTCTGGCCGGGGATCAATTGCACTACCAATGGCCGTAGTGATCTACGCAAGGTTAGCAAACCAAGTTTCAAGGGCTGGGAGAGGGCCTACTTCAAGACGTCCATGCCAGCCTCGCCGAACTTGAGAGCAGAATAAGCAATGAACGGGAGAGCAGCCATGACGATGAAGGGGGCCCACAGCTGGTATGGCAGAGGTGCGCCGGCTCGTGAAACGACAAGTGTGGCCAAGAAGGCGTAAAAGCCATATAGGAATGGGGTCACCCCCAACGAGATGATCACTTTCCACGAGGCTATGACATCTCGACCAGCAACCTTGACTGTTGAATTCTCAAGCGCCTCTGTGGGGATATTAGAATGGCGAGCTTTTTAGAAACTAATCGCTCACCTTTGGCCTTTTTCCTGGATAGCACCGAAGCAAGAATAAATATGGGCCCATTCAATATTACGCCTGGCAGAGAAAATGCAGTCCAGACGGCGAGTAAGCCCACGCGATAGGTCAGCAGACCAAGAGTCTTCCACGTTGCGCGTCGTGCAGTGGGGACTTGGTGGTCTCGTATACCGAGATCACGCAGCAGTCGGTTGTAATCCAAGACACGCTTGCGGAGAGCCTGAATACGCGGTTCATCCTTGAAGTGTAGGTAGCCCTCGATGAATCGTTTGTTAAGTTCTACCACTTGGCCCAGGTTAAGGTGCTGGCCAGGAGTCTTGTACAGACGCCGCCCTGCTTGAACAACCATTAGAGTTTCAAAGTCAGGCGCTCTAACCGTGACCGTTTTCAAGCCGTCGTAGACGATGTCGAGTAATTTCCCAGAAGCATCCCGTTTACTGGAGCCACCAGATCGGAACAGTTCAATGAGGTCTTGCGGAACATCGATGGGGGACCCAAACTCGACCACAGCGCGGGACCGGAAGCGGTGCGCATGGAAATACGAAAGCCCCACAGGCACAATGCGGACGCGAAGATCTGGGTTGGACGCCATCGCTCCGAGGGCCATAATGGAAACGCCTGCCTTCAGAGGCAGCAGGTCTGTGCGATCGTGGCTGCCGCCTTCAGGGAAGATACCAATGCACCCGCCATCTTGGAGACACCGAAAGACATGCCCGTACATGTCCTGCTGGTCCACGTGGGGGAGGATCTTGAATGTGAGCCCCGCCTTTTCCTCAAGTTCCACTTGCTCGCGAATCCGTGAAGTACTCTTGCCCTGCTCGCCACCGAATTCTCGCTTGATTCGAGCCTCCGTGTCGCTCAGCACTTCAAGGACTTCGGCAACAACGCTGCCGACCGATTTTGGAAGAAGAAATTGTTTACGGGGGGCAATTTCTTTTGTGAAACACGTGCCGGTCCCAATCACAAGGCATGGGTCGTCTGGAGAGAGGGAGACTAGGCCAGTACCACCAACCGCCCCATCCACTGCACGAGCGACTGGGACTAAAGACAGGGTAAGTGGGGGGGGGGGTAAGGATGAGTGTCTATGACGTACTACTATTCATCAGTGACGCTAAGAACCCTACAATCCGTTGTTTCATGCTTTTTGCAGCAATGAGGAACGACACCCTCCTGTGTGTTTCCCGCCATATTTCTGAGGCCAACAAGATCGGGTCGAGAAATTGGTTATTGTGGGGTGCAGCGACGAAGATAACGGGGCCATCCCTTGGTATATTCCAAGCTCCGCGCGGCCTGACCTCTCTGAAGAAGATATTTGCGATAATCCGCAAGAAGAATAGCACACAGTCATAGACCACAGCTGTAGAAGTGGACATGTTGGGCGAGAAACCCTCTGGAGGGGTGCGTGAGACGTGGTCGGCAGTCAGTGGATGGTGGTTCGTTGGGGCTCGAATCAGCTGGCGGCGCTTGTTTTGATGATGTAACAGCGTGTGTAATGCATTATTTACGTAGATGATTAACCTAAGACGGAACATGTGGGCGGTACAAGCATACACTGGGGAAACTAAAACAGGTAGCGCAATGGGTCTCTACGACGGCGGGGGCGTAGTGGGCCTCATTTCATGGGGAGAAGTCAAACCATGTCCTCCAAGCGTTGTGACAGAAGAAGAGGGCCTGTGCATACCACTCGGGGGCTTGCTGTGGTAGTTGAAGATGTTGTGCAGTCTCGACAGCGCCTCGTCGTTTTGCGGTAGATCGGTCCCAGCACTGATTCTCCTGGAGCCAGTGGCCGACCGAGGGGAAGGTGGTACCGAATCACGATCCTTACGAACGGATTCTAGGCCTGATACCCAAATCAATCAAGAGAACGTGTTCATCAAGCCGGGCCACTCACGGTTCAACGTTTCAGCCACAGCCGAGTTGCGTTCTTCATCTTCAGCCGCTCTGCTGGCTAGCGCTCGAGTGATGTACTTCCTGAAGGTAGGTCCAGTCTGGTCTAGAAGACTATCGACACGCGACTTCTTGTGGGGATGCGCTTTGAGGAAGTGGTGTAGCTCCATGATGCCCTCCTTATGCATAGCACCAGTTGATTCACTCGAAATGTGCCTAAGAATTTCGTCCAGCCTCGCATCGGGGTCGGGCTCCTCGATCGGTGGGCCTTGGAAGGCTGCCCCACCTCCATTCAAGGACGGGCTACGGCTACTGCTGCTCATTACGGGAGGATGATAATTGGGTTGAGCGGCTGTAGGCATCTGCGAAGACAAGGTCGATGTGGATGGGAACGAAGACAGAGCGTGTGAGGGGGGGTTGGAGACTCGCTCTGGAGAAGTTGACCGTATTGATCCATTTGTTCCTGACCTCGGGCGGCCAGACTCAGATGCTAGCTGCTTCTCGGCAGAGTTGAGGATACTAGATGGAATGACGATTTGATAAAAAAAATCAACCACAAAATGTAGCGTGAGACTTACCGGAAAACATAGGGGTAAATGATAGTAGCGGAAGGATCGTCAAAGGCAGCTGACAGTAGCTCGTACACTTCGTCAGCGTAGTGCGCTAATGTCGTGGGATCAGCAAAATGTTGTGTTTAGCTACGCGATTACATACCGACAATATGCTGGATTATAACTTTGATCGTGCGCAGAGGCATGTCACCGCAGGGAACCTTGTTCGCTGAGCGTTGGCGCCAATCATTGGGCGGAATCGTCTGGAGGAACGTCTCGAGAGTGGGCAGGAGCTCGATAGGATCGATCAAACCCTTCTGCAAGTCATTGGGGATGTTCCTCGCGAGTTTCCAAACACATTTTAGCACGAGCTCGGCCACTTTGGCTTCCCTGGACTCGCCGGTCGTCCCGCTGGTCGGGAACGGCTTTGTAAGTTGCAAGAGCAAGTTGAAAAGAGCCCTAAAAATGCGTAAATATTAGGCTAATGGGGGAGTAAACAACGGCATACCGTAGCACAGATATCTTGCGGCCCGTGTTGAAAAGCCTCAGGATGACCATGTTCAAGAAGCGAGACAAGTCCTTGACCTTTTGGTCACGAGTATCGTCAGTTTGCAACAACCGCGTGGTAAGCTCCTCTAGAAGCGCCTGAAGACTGTCAACCGAAAGCGATTCCAGCAACACAGCGTGATCGCAGATAGCATTGCAGGTCTGGATTAAATGCTTCATCAGGCGGTAGGTGGGGGCGTTGTTGACGTCGTCAGAGTGCTCGAATGTTTGGCCCATCTGGATGACGATGGTTTCTACAAGCCCCTCAGTATGGTCTGCTAAGTCCCGGAAGCTCCGAGAGAGAGGCGCCTGATCAGATGGAACCTCTAGCACATTCTGAATTATTTTGAGAGCCTCAACACTTCGTCCCGGGTCGTTGGAAAGGATGTTCGAAATCACTTTGGTGATGTCGTCATGGGCAGTAGCTTCGGTGGTTTTGACATTTTCGTGGCTTGGACGGTGGCCATTGGCAACTGGCTCGGCGCGGACGGGGGGTCCGGAATCGGTTTGACGTAATGAATTACCCCGAGTTCGCGCCATAGAAAGCTTGGAGGGAGGCATGAGGCCCTTGGATCTAACTGGCGACGAAGGTCCAGCCCCTGCAGTCTGGGGTAACTTGGATGCTGTAGGAGAGACTGGCCGACCGAGGTTCGAGAAGGTAGCAGGGGAATGAGGACGTGTCGAAGGTGTGGGCGACAACGGGCTCGGGGTCGCAGAATTCGCGGAACGTGGAGCAACGGCGGGAGAAGCAGGTCGAGGGGCACCACCATACCGGAGCCCTGGACCAGGAGATCCTGTACGAGGAATCCCGCCAGCCCCAGCAGCTAATCGAGCCACAGCAGGAACAGGTGCCATCTCTGGCTTCGCTGGAGTTTGCGGTTGTGCTAGAGTAGTAGTGCGGCGAAGCCTTTCTTCCACCTGGGTCTTGTCCTTTCCAGATAGTTGGCCCAAGTGTTTCCAGATCTTGTCCCCAACTAGAACATACCCTTCGCTGTACCAGTAATCAATAAGCGAACCAAAGATTTTAAGTATGTTACTTACGCGATCACAGTCAACGCTGATTTGCGAACATACGGGTCCTTGTCGGATATTAGCGAGGCGATAACAGGGAACGCCTTGGCCGGGTCGCAAGCACGTATTCCAGACTTCTTGAGAATGCTAGCTAATTCATCCAGAGCACCCTGGCGCGTCTTGGCTACTTTGCTCCGGAGACCATGTTCAAGCAGTAACGAGAACAGTCGACTCGTTGGGAAGACGAGTTGAAGAGCCTGCATAATTGCCTGTACACGGACTCGTACCGCCTCACGAGCGTCCCCAAGCTAAAACGTAACGAATTTGCGCTTGTTAGACATGCCCGACAGAGGTCAGCCAAAATGCTCACCTTGTGGATGTAAGTCGGAACAAATGTCAGCGCCTCCGCATCGGACATCATGTACTTCTCAGCGCTCATGAACGCTGTAGCTTGGTCGACAACGTCGACACACCGTGCGATCAAATTAGGCTGAGGTTCGTGCACACGCAGGGATGCATACTTGAGAGCTAGGTCTTGATTAGCGAGAAGCACGGCCTTCAAGCTGTCTATAGGAAGCCCTAGTCGTTCGTCCCCAGATATCGCATCAGCAAAAGCATCTGCCATCATTCCGAGTCCCGTGACGAAGTCACCCACGGCGTTGTGGTCATGGCTAAACAAGCAACCAAGCAGTTCTTTGGACGCATGAGGCTCCATCTGATGTTGCAAGACATCGACCAGGTCTTTGCGAGTGGGGCCAGATTCGATTATCCAACGTGTTCCATCCTTGGCAAGGCGCGAATTCTTTGTGTCCATGTTGGTCGAAATAAAGGGTACACCACCGGGAGACGGGGACGCGGGGGGTTTGGTAGCAGCACCAGGGCGTTTCAGGGCACCGGCTTTCATCGGTGCTCGGATGCTCGCAGAAGATCCAGGTCTCTCCTCCTCTGCTCGAGAATCAGAGCGTGCCGCTGTAGCATTTAACGGCATCATGCGGCGACCCGTCCCTCCAGGTGCACGCCCAGTAAGGCCGGGCTTGGGAGCTGAAGCCTGGGCGGGTGAAGCTGGAGGAGAATCGGCCACAGTAGGTGCTTTGGCAGTGGAAGCTACGGCTTTGGAAGCTGGGAGTGCAGCCTTAGAGGCAGCGGACTTGACCGCCGCAGCACGAGTTGCCGGTGCAGGAGCGGCCGGTGCTGACCCACGAGCTGCTTGAATCAGGGGGACCACAGTAGATCGCGAGGCGGGTTTCAGCGAGTTGGTTTGGTTCATCACGAAATCGAACCCAGCGCTGGAGATAACTATGGGTAGGACTGCCTGAGCACCTTTCCTTACATCCGCATTTCGGTCCTCCAAGCATGAAATAATGGGTGCAGCCCAGGATGTGAGATCCAGACCAGCAGTGGGTTCGTGAGTCTTGAACCATGCAGCAAGCCATCCCAGAAGTGCACCGCGTTGAACGGGACTGGTCGCCTCCATGGCAGTCCCAAGTTGACCAGCCATAGGCTCGAGACCTTCACAAGCAGTGGCCATGGCAGCTAACGTAGCAACAGCACGAACGTTCGCCTTCTGGTCAGAAAGTACGGTAGCCACCGGCAGAGTTAAAAGCCTGACGTGTTTCTCAAATGGCTTATTCATGGCGTTAGCAATGCGAGAGATGATGTCCAAGGCAAGCGCTTGAACGACTTTGTTCGTATCGCTGACTCGTGCTTTGAGGACCTGGCCCAATTCACCTAAAAAATAAATGAGTAAGAAACGCTATACATGGTTGAATAAATTAAACAACAAACCCATGCTCGGTTTCAGGCGCTGGTTAGCTTTGGTGTCCAAGATAGACTGCAATAGCTCGAGTGCTTCTTTCTTAACTTTCCATTGGTCACTCTTTGCGTCCGTGAGAATCGATGTGGCGGCCACAAGCTTGTCCAGATCCACTCGGGGGAAAAGTTCCTCCATAACGTCAGTGGTAGCACCTTTAGCGCCTCCAGCTGGCGCTGAAGCGACGTCCGCCGAAAATCGGGTGGGTTCAGGCGCAGCTTGACCATCGACTTTGCCGAATTCATTTTCGATAGTTGCCAGTAGCTGAGGATTAAGGTCTTCTAGGAAATCCTTGATTGCTATAGGCGAACGTCATGTTGACGAGTCACGAACCACCATACGTGAAGGACATACCTGGGCCGGCAAACAACCGAAGAGTGACCAAGGTAGCAGTGGCGCTCAACCGAACCGCTGCGTTAGAGTTTTGAAGAGCCACCTTCAGGAAATCGATCAGGGTACGCATAGACAACCCAGCAACACCAAAATCAGTGAGCGCCTGCTTTATCCAGCCCAAAGAATCAGCGAGGACTTTGGGAGCCTTTTGCTTGGCAAGTGGTTCGTAGGCTAACACAACTATCAGTACCTTCGCCGTAGCAAGCGAGGAAACACAAACCTTGGCTGAGCACAAACGAAAGGGAGGTCTTCTCCGCAAATAGTAACATCAGGTCGCCAGCTGGTTTCTTCAATTTTATATCTCCTAGTTTTTCAACAAGGTGCGGGATAGCCAGAGCTACCGACCCACGGCCAAACGAAGCCGATCGCTCCGCGAGCATGCCGAATAGTGCATATACCTTGGCCGAAACCTACCAATCCATGTGAGAGGCTGATGAGATAAACGTGAAGCAATCGCAACTCACCTGGAAGTTCTTTTCAGCCCATCCAGGTTTTTTGCCGAGGAAGCGAACCAACACCTCGCTCTCGAGACCATCGTCATTAAGTTGTTCATCCAACCAAGTAGTCATCTCCTCCAACGCCGCCAGTCTGACCTTCCAAGCCGAGTCCCCAAGATCTGCTTGCGACTGCGCAGGCACGAGGTCCGCCGCGAGTGCATCTGCGTCCTCGGGAGTAAACTTGTATTTGAAGGTATCGGTGACAGCTGTAGGAGCACCCTTGGCAGCTTTACTCGATACAGCTGCAACTGCAGGAGGAAGTTTTTTGGTGGACGCAGCCGGTGCCTTTGCGGCCGGAGCAGCTGATTTCTCTGGCTCGTCTGCTTTGTCCCCCGCAGCCGCGCCTTTCTTCGCCTGAAGGCCAATGGTCAAAACCGATACAATAGAACTGCATATTACCATACCAGTAACCTAGCAGGCATTTTCTTGGCCTTGGGAGGTGCCATTTCGTCAACGAGCCCAGCCACCTTCCCCGACTAGGTATACATATAAGCCTGAGATACCCCAGTATTCGAAACTTAAGAACTTACCGCCTCTTCACCCGGTGATAAATCGTCGAACACCATGTCCGGCTTCGGTGGTGGCCCAGCTGGTTTCTTTTTCTAGAATCCAAAGGTTAGAGTTGCCCCAAATGACCTGATTGTGGATCAGCGCACCTTGGGAGCCGCCGCAGCGGGTGGTGGTTTGGGGGGTGGAGCAGCGCCAGCCTTGCATTTCACTTGAGCCTTTTCGAACTGCTCCTTGACCTTGGCCTTTCGGATGTCGTCCAACGCCTCCATGACCGGATTCAGCGCACGCTCCCCAAGTATCTTCATCGTCAACCCAAGTCCTTCCGCGGCACTTGTTCGGACTTTCTCGTCGCTGTCTTCCAGTAACGCAGCAAGCTGAGTTGACATAGGACCAACATCGCCCTTGGCAGGTGGAATCCGGGTCACGGCAAGAGAACGGTTGAGAAACTTGAGAGTCCCTTCCTTGACTTGTGGATTTTTCGATTTCAGAGAGTTCATGATATCTTCGGTCACATCCGGCAAAGTCGTCTAGTTGCAAAGATGGGTCAAATGTGATGATCCAAAGCATCCCCGGGTGCGAACTCACCGTCAAAAACACAGCATCTAAACCAACGCCAATAGCATCTGTTACGTTGACCTTCCGCTCCTTGAGTCGCTCAAACATGGGTGTGACAACAGATGATCGGTGGCGGCCGAACGGTTGTCCAACGCCCTTGGCAAGGAGTTCGATGCATTGGGCTGCCGCAATGACACACATGATGTTCGCGTCGGACATACGTTTGGCCAGGGCCCTGACTAGTTCTCCATGTTCGTTCGAGTCAGCGATCTTCGGAGATGCTTTCAATCCCTCCAAAAGCGCATCCAACGCCTCTTTCCTTTCCTTCCACTTGGATGAAACCATTGCGGCATGGAAGTCAGCTGGTACTTTAGACATGATATCGACGGCTTCAACAAACTCCAGGGGATCGACCGCAGCCTCGGCTTCGGCTGAGCGAGATGTTAGTGAACACGTCGTCATATTTGGCGGAAATTGGCTCACGTTCTGCACCCCCATCACCATCTGCGCCGCCTTGCTCTTCAGCAGCCGCACGCTCGCGAGTTTGCATCTTAGTCCATCGCGTTTGCGCTCCTGTCCCCTGTCCCTTGGATTCTTTGTCCAATCCCTCAAATCCCTCGTTAAGCTCCTTAATTTGAACTGGTTTAAGCTCAGAGAGGAAGGGTTGTAGCGCGGGGCCAAGATAAGTGTAAAGTGCCTGAGTAAGTCCTGTACCCTCGGCTCGCACGTTCTTGTCGGTGTGACCGAATATCTTAGGGAGGTTCTTGAGGATTGCCTTTGGGGGCACGACCTTGGGGCCATACGCACTAACCGACGTAATTAGGTATGTGATAGATGTACGACGCCAAAAACATACCTGATCATCTCTCGCAAGGCGTTGACCGTTCCTAAAACTGCTTTTGGCTGCTTAGCACCCAGTCCGGGTATAAGGTCATTCTGGCCACGGGATAACTTTTAATAACCTACGCCACGCCAAAGTCACGAATCACATACCACAATCGCCTCGCCACCATTCCCGATCTCCACATAACGTAGGGTTAGCTCGATAGCCTTCGTCTTCGTCCCCGAACGAGTTGAACCGTAACACTTGTCTACTAGAGCAGGGATCACTGCATCCCGTGTCCTCGCCGCACTCTCGCCTGCAAACTCCACCAGCGCTAGAATCACATCCAAACCCTTCTCCTGTGCGACAGCGTTTGCATCGGTTGCGATTTTCTTCAGCAAGTCTGGGTTAGATATATAGGGCCGGAAAGCAGGATCATCTTCAGAGGCAGTGGCTTGAAATATCTTGACAAGAGCCTCGTATCCATGCACGCGGGCTTTCCAGTTCTAGTCCACTCGTCAGCTTACAGAGGCAAGGACTACTCTAGGAATCCTTCAATTAACACACCTTGTGCACTAATCTCTCTGCAATCGGAATCCCCGAGAAGTCCTCCTCTGGGGGCGGAGCACCATCCATACCAAAACGCGTTGGGATCTAAGCAGAGACTTGGAGAACGAATAGAGCGAGACAAATAAGGCAGAGTACAATTGGATCGATAATACCGAGACCTATAAAGCTCTGAGACGTTGAGCTATATAGAGAGAACGAATACGTGAGTGGACCAGTAGCCCGTGTTGGGAAAGGAGACCTGGATAAACACCTGACGCAAAAAACGATCACGTGAGCTGCGGCACATCTCGAACTGAACAAATAACGCCCGTCAGTCAGAGATTTAGGCTTTCCACACTACTTTCACACAATCAAGCTTTAAAGGAGCAACCAGACATCTATGGACCCTCCACGCATCCACTCTCGTGCTCAGACAAATCTCTCAGACCTGGGTAACCTAGCTGGCGTCCGAGCCCCATTACAGCGACTCGCTTTGCTCGAGCACTGTGGATTATAATCGATATGTACAAGACAATAACATATGACTGAGCTCTAATCAAGCGTTTCTGATCCAACTAATATTCTACGCCAGGTCTTGCTCCAAGACATATCGATACTTTGGCTTTCCCACCTTCATTCCCTCTACTGAACCAGAGGAGAGTACATAGTCAAACCGGCGCACTTAAACGTCGTTGTCAGCATTTAGTCAATGCCCAGGGCTGAACCGCTTACCATCATGCTAGCAGCATGTTCCGACTTCAACCCCTGTGGGATAGGAAACACAAATCTGTGATTTGCCCGGATGGCGGTACTATATCCACCCTGAGCCAGCGTGCCATCCGGATATAGTGCATTCTGTGAGTATACATCATGAGTAAAACAATTCAAACAAACAAGAGGTCACTCACATAGGTATCGATCCCCTTAAGGCAGTAGTTTTCGTTGCCCGAGATGCAGGCACGACATTCCCCACAGCTACCAATGTGGGCTCCAACGCCAACGCGGTCGCCGATCTTGATGCCAGCCTTTTCAGCGGCAGAACCAACGCGGACAGCGGTACCAATAATCTCGTGCCTTTCGACGTATGTCTGTGAGCATACCAAGGCGCACGGTTGTAACACCCAATGCTTACCCAGCAACCAGTGGGAAGCCCTTGATGTTATTCCAGCCACCGGTTAGAGTGTGAATGTCGGTACCACAGATGCTAACAATAGTACCGATATTAGAAGTTGACGAGAACGTGCGTGCAAAGGGAATTCACCCGCAATGAGTGATTGCAATGTCAACGTCTTCCTCGCTCCATGGCTTAGGCTCAATATCAACGACTTTAAATTCACTCTACATCAACGTTGAATGCGAGTGTTCCGTAGCCATCAAAGTTCACTACCTACCCATTTCTTTGCATCATGAATACCGTATCCCTTGAACTGAACAGAGTCAGACATTGCAAAAAAGTATTAGGTTGGATATGGAAAGCTAGGAAACGGGGCTGAGGCGCAATACAGTTTTATAGTGGTGGCTTAGTGGTTTTATAGCCATCGGAATTGCCATAAATGATGCATTTGGAATCTCGCGTATATGCAATTGGCATCGGTTTCGGCAATCGTGAGATACCGGTGTTGTGTGACACACAGTGGGAAACTGAAGTACAACGGGTGCGGCCGCGCGACGCACAAGCTTAGCTCCATTTGGGCTGAGGCATGTACCCTCAGATTGGCAAGAATACTGCAGCAGCTAACGTTGGAAATGAAGTGCGTAGGGCAGCTTGCCTACTAGTATAGACCCTGTATCTATGGCCGAGTTTCATATGAGCAACCCCGCGTCTCCTGGCAGAATGAACGGCCCACGGCAGTTTGATGTAGGCGTTCACGCAAAGAGTCTACCCTGCCTACAAAGCCGGAGTTTAGTCCTCACCGACAGGGGGACTTGCCAGGCCCGCCGCTACCTACATATTTACATTGGGACAACTCCAAAAATAGCACTTTGACTATATGCGCTGATATTTTTGGGGTTGATACGCTATCAACCGCGTACAAATACACCCAAATACAACCCGACGCCTGCATCTACAGCTTCTCTATTGTCCCCCATCGGTTTACCTCACTATACTGAATGCCATTCCAAGTAATAACTCGTATGCAACTCGCCAAGATACATTTGTCAGCGCCACATTGAGTCCTCGGCGCCGATAGGGGCGCCGATTGTATGCACCTCGGCCGTATCCGACTGCAGAAAAGGAATAGGGGCTGCACGTCAAGGCTGCTCAAACCACCCACCTTGCTTACTCCCCCTACTTGCCCACACGTGTCTCAAGACCGCACCACTCCAGCCGTGGTTACGGTTCATCGTCATTGCGCTGCCCGTGCCACAGTTCAAGTCAGTTACATACTTGCGGTGCCGTATGGCAGTTGCGACATTAACCTCTCCACCCTGGGGCGGAGCTCGCGTCCGCAGCTCTTGCATTGGGGGAGCATATCCTAGGCCCCACGCTCAACTGAATTGGGATGGGGCCCTGCGCATCTTGAAGCCGAGCACCACCCACTGAGGACGGGCTCGAGCATAGGGTGCCTTTAATGTCCTAGGGACAGTCGTGGGCATTGCATTGTTGACGGGGAGCAAAAGGTGAGCTTGAAGACCAGGAGCGTCGGCGATGACTGACACCTGCATGTGGGCCTGGTCCCGCTAGTTGGAAGTGGGAACATACTCGACCACCCAATACATTCAAACATCATCTAAAACATGATTCACTGTTATTACGTTGCTATCTGTCGTTATTTAAGCAAGCATTGCCCTCCAATTTAGCAACCCCGATGAGCCCGCCAACCAAATGCAAACTTCCCATAACAAGCACATCCATCTCTCGACCACTTTCATATACCTTGCCAACCAAATCAACTGCATCCTGGATCGTCAACACCACATGCGACCTGTCTTGCTCAAAACCAGGCACGAGCGTCTTCCAAGCGTCAGCAAATTCGCGCTGTATCGCAAGCGACGCGACCGTCTCGCGTTCAGATTTTTTGAGGCTAGATTCGAGGTCTTCTGGCGTTTTGAGGTTGGTACAAAATATGACGTGATCGAAGAGGAGGCCGGGGTGCTTGGTTTCGCAGTTGGCCAAGACCGTGCGAGAGGCTGCTGTTTGGAGGAGTGTTTCAAGGAACAGCTGGCCGGCGCGTCCGCCCGAGCAGTTGAATATGAGAACGCGTTTCAATTCGGTGCTCCTGCGTAGTGGGGATTGAACCAATTATCTGCGTACGTTGTAAATTCATGCGTACCTCAGCGCGAGTTCAGGCGTAAAGTACCATTCCGCACAGCATATAAGGCTGTCGATAGTATGTGCGCCATCGAGAAGCCATTGCAATCCAGGTCGCGATGGGTCTGCGACCTGTTGGCAACGTCCAGCCCATCTAGTCTTGCTGAGCCCGGCCTTGTATACTGGTGGAATAGGATCCAGAGAGGGCGGGACGGGCGCTGAGCTTTGCAACTGGAGGAAGCGGTGGGCTAGGTGCATGGCAAGTGATGCGTTCTGTCGCTGGTGGTCACCCGAAAGACCTACACATTTTCTCAGCGAAAGAAACGCTACGGGTTATCGATCCATACCTAGCTTGATCGTAGTGATTTCGGAGGGTACGTCAACCACATGGAATTCAGAGACCTGCACATTCGCTGTGTAAACAAGTCAAATTTATCTCCCTAAAGACTCACCTGGACTTTTTCGGCTTCATTTTTTATCACAGCTAACGCCTCGATTGGTTGAGAGACGGTAAAGGCCGGCACGCCCGTCTAATATCCTGTTAGTGGCAAGGCATTGCATAGTATCTTGGACTCACCTTGTAGATTCCGGCCTTTTGCCATGCAATTTCAGGCAACGTTTTTCCCAGAATAGCAACGTGATCCAGCCCAAGTGCCGTAATACCAGTCACAACAGGTTTGGGGACGAGATTTGTCGTGTCGAATCGCCCGCCCATTCCAACTTCCAAGATAGTAGCCTCCACACCTAGAGAGAGAAACGCATGGTACGCGACGAGGGTAAGCATTTTGAAGTACATGGGTCGGGGGTACTCCGGATCTTCCAAGCGATCCCAGACTTCGAAGAAAAACCGAGTAAAGTCTTCCTCGGATATGGGCCGACCATCAATTTGGATGCGTTCTCTGACCGAGACGAGATGCGGGGAAGTATATAACCCTGATATAGAAAGGAATTAAAATTAAATTGCATGAGTAAAAAGTAGCAGATTCATACCGATTTTCATTTTGGGATTGGCCTCTCGCAATAATGAATAACAGAATGCGCATGTAGATCCCTTTCCTTTTGTGCCAGTGACATGAATGACATTTAACTTGTTCAAGTCGTCTTGCTGCGGTGAACTGAGCTGTTAGTTTTTGCCCTGGCGGGTATCAAATGACTCACTTTATATCCGATTTGGTTTAAATGGACTATCGATTCAGTGTAACCGGCCTCAGCGTTCGGCGCTGCCCTCATGGCGGCCACCGCTTCGGCGTTGGATTGAAGCGAATGGTTGAGGGCATACAACGCATCCTAGCTTGTCTTCAATATGTGTGTGTTACAATTAGTGAAAACCATACATCGTATGTCCGTTGGTACATGTTGCGCCTTGTGGGGAATCGTAGTGCGCGTAGTGTGTTTTGCTGAAGATATCTGAATCTCGAGGTTTGACACAGGCCAAACCGCATCCAGCAGCGCCTTGAACGCGAAGGATGTTGGGCAGAGAAGTCTTCTTCAAGTCACATGATCACACGCGTTTGGTTGTTGCAGTCAGACCTAGGAGCGTCGTAGGGCCACGTCAGAGTGAGTATATGCGTGTCTCACGGCAGTTCACACCAGGGAGGGTTCGCCGGGAGAAGATGTGCGTTGGCGGGTCGGATTTATTTATATGTGTTTGCGCAGGGCCATGTGGGACATTTGAGGTCGCGTCCTTGCGACTCTGCCACGTAGCGGACACGTCGACAGCTGCATATAAGACACGCCTACTACCGCTAGCTGCGCCCACCAACGTCCTCACTGTCTCTTCTTCGACATGCGGTTCGGCCGCCGCGCTATCCTCACCGTCTCCGCCCTGGGCTCATTCGTTTCAGCCCAGGAAGCTCAGAAATACGAGTACCAGGTTGGTTGAACTTGATGCTTGGGCGGACCTAGTATTGACTCGACTGTAGAGCGATGTCAGTCGCCTGCGAAACATTGTCATCAACTCGCTTTACAGTCACAAGTGAGTAGTCCAAGCCTAGAACCGCTGCCGTGAGCTAAGCTGGTCATAGGGACGTGTTCCTGCGCGAGTTGATTTCCAATGCCAACGATGCGCTCGAGAAGCTGCGCCTCGTCAGCTTGACCGACAAGTCCTACCAGATCCCCGATACGCCTCTTAATATCACCATCAAGCTCGTTCGGGATGCGGAGGGGGCTGGTGGACGGGTCATCCTCGCTGGTGCGTATCTCGGATGGCTGGGTCCTAACCGAGGCTCATGGTGCTATTAGATACTGGTATTGGTATGACTGCCGACGAACTCGCAAAGAACCTTGGCACGCTCGCCAAGTCTGGCACCAGCGAGTTCCTCAACAAGGCCGAATCGGACACCAGCGGAAACCTCATTGGCCAGTTCGGTCTCGGTTTCTACAGCAGCTTCCTGGTCGCGGACAAAGTCCAGGTCGCGTCTCTTCCGCCTGTCTCCAAGGCGAACCCCAACCCCGTTCAGCACCTTTTCGAGAGCGACGCGGATGCCAGCAGTTTCGAGATTGCCGTTGACCCGCGTGGAAATTCTCTTGGCCACTCTGGAACGGAAATTACGATGTTCCTGAAGGCTGAGGCGCTCGAGTTCTTGGACGAACAGCGCATAAAGGACCTGGTTGCAAAGCACTCTGCGTTTGCCACTTCATTCCCACTCTACCTTCAAACCTTCAAGACCGAAGAAGTTCCTGATGAGGAGGCGATTGCCGCAGCCAAGGCAGCTGCGCCCGAGGAGCCAGAGGCATCTACTTCTACGACAACTGCGGAGCCCGAGGCCACGACTCCTGCTGATGTGGATGAGGACGAGGCCATAATCGAGGACGTCACGGAGGAGGGCGAGGAGAAGAAGGAGGAGGAGCCCGTTGTTCCTCCTACTCCAATGAAGAACGTGACTACCGAGGAGTGGGTGCGTCTCAACGACCAAAAGCCGCTTTGGATGAGGTATGTGTTTGATGCATTATGTACCAAGTGAATACTAAACACTTCTTGTTGCAGGGAGCCGAAGGAGATCACCAAGGATGAGCTCAACCAATTCTTCATGACCACCTTCAAAGAGCCGAACGCCCCGATTGCTCACGGCAGCTACAAGGGTGACTCTGGCCCAGTGTCTTTCCGGACCATGTTCTTCGCCCCTGCCGAATTGTGAGTGCTCGAAATAACACTTTCCCGACGTGGTTGTGCTCATGTGCTTTCGACCATACAGGAGCGAGAGGTTCTGGCAAAGCGCCAAGCCCGAGCTCAACAACGTTCGTCTCATGGTCAAGCGCGTCTTCATCACTAGTGACCTGGGCGAGAATCCGATGCCCAAGTGGATCAGCTGGCTTCGTGCTATCGTTGACGGTATGTCTTACTGGCTCTCGACACCTGGCGCTTTGATTAACCAAGTACTTGGTTTTAGCGGACGACCTCCCTCTCAATGTCTCCCGTGAAACCCTCCAGTCCAACCGCTTCCTGCGCCAGATCCCTCAAATCCTCATCAAGCGTTTCATCGGCATGGTCGAGAAAATGTCCAAGGATGAAGCCGAGGAGGACAAGTTCCGCAAATTCATGAAGATATATGGTTCGATCATCAAACTCGGTGCCGTCGAGAGCCCAAAGGAGCAAAAGAAGTTGGCTAGCTTGGCACGATGGGACACCAACTTGAGGAACTTTACCAGCTTGGACCAGTACGTTGAGCACAGGAAGAAGGGCCAGACCCAAATCTTCTACCTGGCTGGAATTGGGCAACCAGTCCCCGAGTTGGCCAAGTCTCTGTTCGTCGAAAAGCTCCATGCTCGCGGTTACGAGGTTCTGCTCTTGAATGACCCCATGGATGAAATCCTCATGTCTCATCTCCGTAACTGGAAGTATGTATGCTCAGCCTGCTTGTTTCTGGGCCTCTCTGAACTATTTCCTTTAGGGGCATGCAATTCCAGGACGCCGCCAAGAAGGGGCTTAAGTTTGGTGGTAAGTATAATAGCCCTTATAGCAAGAAACATACGCTCATCAAGTTGCAGACGAGGACGAGGACCCCGAGGAAGAGAAAGCCCGCCAGGAGCAGCTCCAGGAGACCTACAAACCCCTCTTGGAGTACCTCAAGGCTGAATCTAAGGACGTTGTTCTTGACGGTAAGCAGCGCGTTATAACATACACTGCACAGAACCTAACTTGTCATTTTACTAGTCGTTTTGTCCAACCGCCTTGTTACAAGCCCCTGCGCGATTGTTGCAGACTCTTACGGCTACAGTGCAAACATGGAGCGTCTCATGGGTAGGTCCACCTTATTAACCCCCCCCCCCCCTCTTGTATCTAATATGTAATTTCTCAAGCTGCTCAAACCGGCAACAAGCTCAAGGACAGCGACATTATGCACGTACGTCGGCGAGTCCACCCTGTGATTGAAATAAAACTAACATCCCGTTATAGGACTGGGCGAAGAAGCAGAAGTTCCTCGAAATCAACCCCGCTTCCCCGCTCATCGAGGGTATGCTCAAGAAGGTCCAGGCCTTGAACGACGTCGAAGAAGGCGAGGAGAAGGATGCCCAGCTCGAGGAGGAGCTCCGCGAGGTCACCTCCATCCTCATTGACGGCGCTCTCGTCCGCTCTGGCTTCGAGGTTCCTGACTCTAATTTGTAAGTTTCACACATTATCCTGCCAGTGGATCGGGTTTAACTCCCAACTAGGTTCTTCTCCCGTATGGACCGTGTCCTCCGTCGTTCGCTTGGTGTCTCCGAGTCGGCCAAGGCTGACGACACTGTCAAGCCTGCGCCCCCTGTTGACGACACCCCGCTCGATGAGCCTGGCGTTATGCCCGAGGGAGTATTCGAAGACCTTATGGACAACGCCGCGGATCAGGAAAAGGTGATGCCCGAGGTGGACATCAAAGTGGACGCCTTTGACGACGAGCAAGTGGATGAGATGTTGAATGAGAAGGAGGAAAAGATAGCACACGAGGAGCTGTAAAAAATCTATCGCGAATTGCGAGATCCCATGTATAATTGTATCTATCACAATCAATGGTTTTGAAAACGTCTACGTCGACTTCCTCTTGCGGTAAAATTCAAGGAACGCAGCTTTGTCTTCCCAGCCCATCCCAACGCGTTTGATCTTGGCCAGTTGAGCCATGAGTACCGCACATGCCTCGGAAATCTCGTCAGCTGGCGCCACACCACTGTCGAGGATGATCTCGCTAGCCATAAACGACCCGGACGACGGCGAGTCAGATGGTGCCAAGAGCCGAATTGAGAGCGATTGAATGAGCGTGGGAGCGAACAGAAGGGTAAATAGGTGCGGGAGAGGATTCGGAAATGCTGTCGATTGTGACGGAATGGAATGTGTCGCCGAGGGGACACGAGACATTGGCGGGTCGTAGCTGGTATTGTTGGCGGCCATGTTAGTGGAGGGTTGGGAGCATATTAAAAATCACCCACCGCGCACACATCACGTAGAGCTTGAACCCTTTCACGGGGTGTTTGATATGCTTTCCCTCGCCAGCAATAAACACGTCTGCAAACCGAAGTAGCGCCCGTCCGTTACTCGTAGTGCACTCGGGGAAGACAACTAGCGGCCTATCCGCCCTAGCCCGAATGTCCTCTATGGTGGTCGTAATGGTAGACGAGGAGCTGCCATACGGCGGAACATGCCCTGTCGCGAGTATGACTTCAAGGAGTGAAGCTGTCCGGAAGCCAGGAATTTGTTGGCGGGGAGCTGCTGAAGAAGTCGCAATTTGTGCAGAGCCGGTACCAGTACGACGACCGGGCGTGAGGGGGGCATCGCTGGAGGCAGCCGACCGGGGTTTGGGCGCATAAACCGGCAAGACGAAGAGGGGGTTATACCTGCAAACGAGTTCACACGCCTAAAAATTGAAAGCTCTAGACAAGATTGACTATACTTACCTAACCGCAAGCCAAAGGACTTCGACCCACGAAACCCAGTTAGAGACTATGATATCGCCAACGCTGGGGGACCATTTCTCAAAACTAGATGAGTCCATACGCCTGTATTTTCCGTTCGTCGGCGGACGTCCCAATGATAGAAAAACTTGGGCAGAACTCACCTAGCTTTCCGCGTGGCAATTTGAGTAGGTACTGACCAAAATCCGAGCACACAAAGCAGAACGCGCCCGAATACAGTTATCGATAGTCGAGAGACTAGCCTGTGCAAAGGAGGGATAGGCGACTGTACATCCAGGTGAGCATACCGCGCCATGAGACCTTTTGGGTGAACATACTAACAACAAGCAAACGCCATGCAGCACACCAAACGGGAGCGCAAGCAATGCCACGAGCACGCTCCGTAGTATGCCAAGTACAGTTCCCAAGGCCACAGACGCGTAATCGCCGAGTGTCCTTGCTGTCTGCGGAGGTACTGGTGTTAAAAACGGCTAAGAAGATGTCGTAATTAGATGAGTTCTGTCCAACTTGGGAATGCGAACTCACTTGCACGCCAGTTCCTGGGTCCTATAAAAATGCACGCAGATTTTAGTAGAGAAATAATAATGGCGAACAACTTCACATACTCGCCATGCACTAAATTTCTCCATTTCGAACTGAAGTAGCTCGTGGTGGGTGACGTTGCATCTTCTGAGCATGATTACATAATATGTACCATCTTGGAACACGCATATAGTCGCCCTCTAAGGTATATAAGACATATTCTGAGTTCCCTCGGCTTGGTTTATCATGGAATTACCCTGAATACTTAACTTCAGAAAGAAGAAGCGGGAATTGAGAGTAGTCTCCCAACGGCAGACTCTTTTTTTAGGCACGTGGTTCCTCGCACCGGTTGTAACAGTCTGCTCCGCTTCGTAGGGTCTTACCCCCCGTTCGTCCTTCGGCACCTCTGACCGAGGTACCCGAACGGATGCTAGCGGTTAGAAATGTAAATTATCTTTTTATGGATACGACGCGTATGTGCTCTCTCATGTGACTCTCGGAATACAAGGATCATCCGGGCGCTTGAGGCCAAGCCGGGGCTGGAGGCGCCCGAAACAGCCGAGGTGGAGGGGTGGAGGCGGAGGTGGAGGACGTAGCCCACCAAGACACAGAACCCCAGGTTTGTTCATAGTCGTTGCGCCGGGGCTGGAGGTGACGCGGCTTCGGGAGGAAACACTACGCAGCCGTTCCTAATTTCTGGTATTTAAATGGCACGGCTTCAACACTTCAGTCTCACCCGCCAGCCTCCCTTCTGAGTTTTCAGTTAATAAAGTCAATTGTCTACAATGTCTGCATCTTCTCTGCCTACTCGTCGTATCGGCAAGGACAACGTGCCTGCGCTTGGGTTCGGTGCTATGGTGCGTCGCCCACCGTTGAATCCAATCCTTGATACCTCTAACCGTTGATATTTTGCAGACCATTGGAAACATAGCATACGGGAAAGGTGGCTACTCCCAGGAAGAGAGATTAAAGGTAACGTACTCTGGGCTTCTGCAGGTGGGGGTTACTGAGGGCGTTGTGTACGAAGGTGCTGGACAAACTTTTGGAGCTGGGATGCACACACTGGGACACCGCGGACGTCTATGTAAAGTGATTTCGATTGCTGGCTCCGGGCCACTCATGTTGATATTTCCGTGACACAGGGTGATTCGGAGGAAGTTATTGGCAACTGGTTTAAGAAAACCGGCAAGCGCGACCAGGTTTGACTCTGAATGATCGTTGTTACAGTTGTACTAACCATTCTTCCCCCTCTATCAAAACCAGATCTTCTTAGCTACGAAGGTGAGCGATTTTGTTGACCTATTTATTTCTGTGCGAACAGTCTTATAACAATCATCTTATTTTAGTTTGCGTTGGGGCCAGACGGCTCAAATGGGACCCCTGAATAGTAAGTAACTAATGTTAAAGCCAGGGTGGCGCCTGTGACGCTAATGGTTGCAATGTTAGTGTCAAGGAAGCGTCAGCAAAGTCGCTGCAGCGACTCGGAATCGATACCATAGACCTATACTACATTCACCGCATTGACCAGAAGGTCCCTATTGAAACCACGATAGGAGCTCTTGCTGAACTTGTCAAGTGAGTTGCCCTGAAGTTTTGAAGCGATTCCAAAATCGCTCATGCTTCATCTTCAACAGGGCTGGCAAGATCCGCTACATAGGACTGTCCGAACCCTCGCCTGCTACTCTTCGTCGCGCGCACAAAGTTCACCCTATTGCAGCGATTCAAGTAGAGGTAAGCCTTTCAGCGAAGGAAAGTAGTAGCGCAACCTTACCCCCTACACTCCGTGCCAACAGTACTCTCCCTTCATGTTGGACATTGAAAAGAAAGGGCACTTGCTTGACACCGCTCGCGAGCTCGGTATTACGGTTATTGCATACTCACCTCTTGGTCGCGGTCTTTTAACGGGTCAAGTGGTAAGTCTAGCCACGCCGGAAGTAGTACACACGATGCTAATTCAGGCTTTCGCAGACATCTCACAAAGACATTCCAGATGACGACTTCCGCAAACATATTCCAAAATACTCGGAGGAGAACTTCCCCAAAATTTTGTCACTTGTCGCTAAGATTAAAGAAATCGGAGTCCGGCATAATGCCACTCCGGGACAGGTCACACTGGCATTTATGCTTGCCCAAGGAGACGATATTATCCCTATTCCTGGGTAGGTGTCTAGCTTTGGCTCGTGTGATCTGTCTCTAAAGCAAACCATAGCACTCGGACAATCAAGTACGCGGAGGAAAACATGGGGGCTTTGAAGGTGACCTTGTCCCCCGAAGAGATCAACGCTATCCGGCAAGCCACTGCTGAGTTGGAGCTTTCTGGTGATCATTACCCCCCTGGATATATGCAGTACCTGCATGGCGACACTCCGGAGCTGCCGAAGTAACCACCTGTGTAGTAATCGTGCTTCGAAAGGGAGAACATGTATGTCATGCACTGGGAGAAATAGTATTCAATTTCTACCAAGCTGCGCATTAAGTAGGGCGGACATTATCTGATGCTGGGGTTAGAGAGGAGCTATTAGGGTTGGGCGAAGCGGTGGGCACGGTATTTGGTGGAGCATTATTGGGGGGTGTCGCTCGGATGTCGCTTCGTCAATCGTGTATTTAGTAAGTTAAGAAGCATACATGAGAGAAGCTCACAGAGTGGCCCCAGCAAGCTGTTTCCTTCGCTCCTCGACGATCAAGGGCTGGAAGATGTAGACACCCGAAATCGCACCTTTGGTTATCCAAGTTCAGCCATAGGCATGGATCAGATATTACTTCTGCGCAAAATAACTCACCCGTGCCTATTGCTACGAGTACTGGTAGCAGCCGACCTGCTCGAGACATAGTTAGAGGTGGTGGTCCTCCGTGAAGCTCGCCGCGTCGTCACTGGCCGATCCGAGCTTGGTAATTACAGGGTCCCCCATCAAGTCGGAATCACTCCGAGTTTGATGCAGTTTACGTTTAGTTTCATTCAATTTGTGCATTAATTTCAGGTCTTTACAACTGCGTGTGACCTGGAGGATGTAACCTGTTCTACTAGTCAACCTTCAATGAAGCGTCAAGGTTAGTAAAGCCTTCAAATAGCGACTGGAAGGCATCGATATATGACCTAGTTTATGTTGTTAACCGTTGGTGTAAATGCATACCTAGCGGGATTCACTCACTGGACATCTTTCGTTCCGGCGGTCTCACTTGAAACAAGGAAAGGCAGGTTAGGTACCCGAGCCTAAAGAAATACGCGTATACGTACCGAATGGAATGCATAGACAGCATTGGCATCCCGACATCTACTGTCCTCACTCCCAGCTTGGATAGCATTGGCCCAACAGTCGATCCGCAAGGCCTTCGAAAAAGGGGTTAGCTCATGGGGGATCGAGAACTAGTGATGCAATGTACATGTCGTTCCTGACTTCAAACTCTTGAATCCGGCCGCCTTTCTTCTCAACGATCTTGCGAATCAAGAATGTGCCGATAGCGTCCGTTGCGTATCGCTGCTTGGCGTTCGTTTTCAAAACAAGGCCCCCGTTGATCTCAGGTCGATGGACTTCCTCGTGACTGCTTGTGTAGTTGGGGTGAACTGCGTGACCCTGGGATAGAGCATCTTAGCGTATGACGGTGGAGCCATGCGAAAGCTTCGTACCATGTCTGCGGAGACCAGGAATGACTGTGCAATGGACTGTGCGTGGGCTGCGGGACTCGGAGAAAGGCGCTGGAACAAAGAAGGGAGCAGCGACGACTCTGGGTCCGAGTCAACACGACACTGGGGTCAAGATTTAGGATAACCCACCGGCTCCACTCGTACTAACGCTCCCAATTTCCTCGTGGTTGAACAACGCAATGACATTAACATTTCCTTCCAATGGTAGTGCATTCTTGGCGGACACACTTTCAATCATAGCTTCGACCGCGCAAAAGCTACCAAGCTGTGAGTCTTGGAACGTGCGTGCATAGCAAGACCAGTACCAACCTCGACATCAAGTTATCCAAGCGTGGCGAGAATACAAACTCGTTTTGGATCCCGCCTGCTTGAGAAGGCTGGACATCGTATAGACACCTATGGGATGTTGTGTGCGGCTACGCACTCAAGTGCTGGACTTGAGCAACTTACAATTCAAAATCATGGATTTCTTCGGGGGCGACCGAAATCTCGTTGGCCAAAAGCTCAAGCAGAGCCGGATGATGGTTGGTTTGGACACTAGAACCTCCTGGAGGAATGGAAAATTTCTCTTCGCTGGATCCTGTGGAAGCCGTGTTGAGTTGCGAGGAGATTAACCCCAGGATTGGCATGAATTGGGTCTCTTGGTTGAACTGGAAATAAATTTGATTGGGCATCGTTAATAATAGATCATAGAATGAAAATACCTTGAAGCTATCGTTGACGGTCCTGTCCAGGTGGATCGCAAGGGAAGGGATACGTAGGATAGGCCTCTTCAAGTTCACAAGTCGTGAGGTAAACTTTTCGCCACTCTTGTCTGTTACCACGACTCTGCCCGCAAGAGACAGATCCCTGCAACGTGTATCAACACTGATTGTCTCCTGGAAGTGGTAAGATCATCATACCTGTCAAACCAGGTATGCCATATACCCCCGCCATACGTTTCAACGCCGACCTAAGATGTACGTCAATGTAAAGTAAAGAGACGCAGCAAATATCAGAAAAGGTAACTAACCTGAAGGTAGCCAACTTTAGAACGCTTGGACACTGGGCGAACCTAGGTTGACGACTTTAGAGGGTTAATAACATAGGGGCATTCATGGCATACTCTAAGGCAAGGACTATCGGTATGGGTTCCAACTATGGAGAACCCAGCGCCCTCTTTCCATCCGTTCGGAAGGGTAAACGCGATGAGAGACGATTGGTTCCTATCGAAGTCATTTAATAAATCTAATAGAATTATGGCTTTCTCCAGAGTGTTGCGCACCTGGTGAAGAAGTATTTGCCTCCTTCTTTCAAATCCTTTTCCCAGCTATCCTTTTCATACACGCGCTGGAAACCAGCAGCTTCGAGCTTCGCAGCCGCGTTATCAACAGCGTGGAATGGAGTAGGTGACGCATTCAGAAACCTTCATAAAGCGTCAGTCCAAGTCCATTATGTGGCCTTTTGCGACTCACTCAAGCAGAGATTCAGCTGCTTTAGGGACTGGAGTGTGCATAGTCGCCACCATGTGTTTATGTGATTGTGCGATGAGTTGACGGTAGACGCAGAGGGGTGCGATCCGGCTGGCAGAGATCCGTCTGGGGCAAGGCAGGAGAGCACCCGATCTAAGAGACACCATCTCATGTGATTGCATAGGCGCCGAACGCCCAAATGAAGGCAACCAATTGCAAATTGTTTTTCGCGCTTACCGAAATTTACTCTCGATCACTCCCACCATGGTCCGCTCCTATCAGCGACATGGGCCTACGCAGGTGGGTATTGAGTATTGATAATTGAAATCACGACTGAGTATTGTTCAGGCATTTGGAATGATATGCAGCAACTCTTCCAACACTGTTTATGATGGCCGGCTCGCGTACGTGCCCGCACTGGAAGATGTACTTGTATGGGATGTTAAAAAAGGGCAAATGGTCAGTTGGCTTCAAAATAATATAAGCTACAGCGGCCGACATTTTGTGCAGCTTGCTATGTGGCACGAAACAGGCCATCGAGCAGAAGTCACTTGCATTCGTCGTTCACCAGTCAAAGACACCTTTGCAGTTGGCTATGCTGACGGTTCCATCAGGCTTTGGGACGCACCTAGTGGCACAGTCACCGTAGTGTTTAATGGGCACAGAAAGGCAGTCACTGCACTCGCCTTTGACCAATCTGGGGCAAGGTTGGCCTCGGGCTCTCAGGATACGGAGCTCATCGTGTGGGACATTGTGGCTGAGTCGGGTCTCTATCGGTGAGTGAAGTGTACGCATCCCGAATCCTCACTCTCAACCATCCGCTCTGGTAGTCTCCGTGGACACCGCGACCAAATCACTTGCATTAACTTTGTTCCATCGTCCATAGCTTCGGGCCTGCCCTCTACGTCAACCTCGGAAAATTCTACGTTCCTCATTACCGCAGCAAAGGATACTTTCTTGAAGCTCTGGGACTTGTCAACTCAGCACTGTGTTCAGACGCAGGTTGCCCACCGCTCAGAAATTTGGAGTATGGACATCGAACTAAAGGACAACAAGCTACTCATCCTGACCGGAAGCGGGGATGGGGACGTCAAGGCCTGGAATTTGGATGGTTCCTTGCTACGTGGTGGTGTGGTGCAGGTTGAAAATGGAGAGGTGTGTTATCAATACATTAGAGTCGTCTCGCAAACATCCCATCATTTAACGAATTGCATTTAGCTATCGAAACCGATACAACTCGCCGGCTCCCTATCACTTTCCACCAAACACCGTGTAGCTCAAATCTCGCGCCACCCTTCTCTCCCTTATCTTGCCATCCAGTCCCACGACAGATCGGTGGAAATATTTCGAGTACGCACCGAGGCAGAGGCGCTGAAAAAACAGGCTCGTCGAAAGAAACGCGCCAAAGAAAAGGCATCGAAAGTGGCTGCGAAGGGCAAGGATACCGATGTAGTGATGGCAGACGCCCAAGAGGATGAGGGACCAGGTGTGGTAGCGCAGGAAGACCTGTTCACGCCTTACTTGATCGTTCGTGCTAGCGGGAAAATACGGTCATTCTGTTTTCCCGAAGACACATCTGCGTCTGAAATTAAAGGTGCCCCTGTACGTGATTTATTATTGTCTTCCCCGGTCGAAGTTTGCTACTAATACAGGTTAAGCATCTAGATTATGACAGCGCTAGCTTCGAACGCCTTGGAAGTGTATTCGATTCCTCCGCCCACCAAGTCAAAAGAACAACCAGAAGCCACACGTACTTTCTCCCTAGATCTCCAGGGGCACCGCACGGATATCCGGGCTGTGGCTCTCAGTTCAGACGACCAGCTGGTCGCTTCAGCGTCTAATGGTATGTCTATTTTTGCGCTTGATTTTATCATCCAACTGTTCGCATCGGTAGGGCTGCTCAAAATATGGAATGTTCAAAGCACGTCTTGCATTCGCACTTTCGACTGTGGCTATGCTATATGCTGCACTTTTCTTCCAGGGGACAGGCAGGTTGCAGCTGGCACAAAATCCGGCGAAATTATGGTCTTTGATCTAGCTTCTTCGTCCCTTATTCAATCTATCCAAGCCCATGAGGGAGCTGTGTGGTCACTCCATGTCAGAGGCGACAATGCCGCGATGGTTAGTGGGAGTGCCGACAAGGACGTCAAGTTCTGGGAGTTTGAAAGGAAAACGGAGGAAGGGTCGAAGTTTGTAAGTGGTGAATTCTCAGTCATCGGACCATGGAACTCACTTTCCTGAAGGTCGGACGTATCGTTACCATCGCTCATGTCAGGACTCTGAAGATGTCAGAGGATGTGTTATCAGTTCGATATAGCCCCAACTCGAAGCTCTTGGCTGTCGCACTTTTGGACTCAACCGTGAAGGTGTTCTTCCAAGACACTCTTAAATTCTTCCTTTCACTCTACGGGCACAAGGTAGACAACCGCAACCACTTACCTGGGGTGTCTCAGCTGATGAGTGTGGTTTTTACAGCTGCCTGTGCTCGGGATGGACATCTCATCAGACTCGAAGCTCATTATAACATGCTCCGCTGACAAAAATATCAAGATCTGGGGCTTGGACTTCGGTGACTGCCACAGGTCTTTGTTTGCTCATGACGAGAGCGTCATGCAGGTTGCATTCCAGCGCAACACGCATTATTTCTGGTCTGTGAGCAAAGACAAGATGTTGAAGTATTGGGATGGCGACAAGGTAAATCAGCTATTAACCAACAAATAAGGTCAATTTAATCGCTATTTCTTCAGTTCGAGCAGATACAAAGACTTGATGGACACCACGGAGAAATTTGGGCACTGGCGACCAGCAACGACGGCAAGTTTGTCGTGACTGGTTCGCACGACAAGTCGATCCGGATTTGGGAGGAAACCGACGAGCCGGTTTGTTAACGTGCTTATAAAAGTGCACAGCAAACTGACATAGACTTTGATCCAGCTTTTCCTAGAAGAAGAGCGTGAACGTGAGCTTGAGCAACTCCACGATGCAGCCCTTGCCGATTCTTTCAACCGACCAACTCAGGCGATCGGGGCACTCGCAGATGGGCAAAATGACCCCAACCAAACGACCGAAGCGGAATCGGGGGCAGTCGAAAAACAAACAGCCGACACGCTCATGGCTGGCGAGCGCATTATGGAGGCACTTGACATTGCGGATGTGGATCGTGCGGCAACCCTCGAATACGAATCACAATGTCAAGGGTTAACAGCGGAGCAGATCGCCCGCGTCCCCTTGCCCACTAGGCCACCACTTCTTGCCGCACTTGACGTAGATGGTCCCCAGCATGTGCTGAACGTGGTAGAAAAGGTTCCGGGCCCGGCGTTGTTTGACGCACTTTTGGTGCTACCATTTGCCAAGGTTGTTTCGATGCTGACGTACCTCGACGAATGGGCTAAACGAGTGAGCACGCTGTTGATGTCCTAGTGGTACCCAACTGATCGTCCACCAGGACGTCTCCACTTCCCTGACCTCACGGATCCTTGTATTCTTGCTGCGTACACATCACCATCAAATTGTGGCTAATCGAGTCCTCCGAACGACTCTTCTCGCCCTTAGAACTCACCTGCGAGGCGCATTGAAGATTCACAAGGATGAGGCGAGTTCTCCACCCAGTTATCGTTCTCGGCCCTGTGCTAATCACATCTCCGCCCTCGCTCAGATTGGCTATAACCTCGCGGCATTACGTATCATTCGACGACGGGACGAAGCGAATCGAATCGCCGACTTCTACGAGGCTAGCATCGGGAACGCAAAAAGTGTGGCTCAAGCACTCCCAGATGAGGCCGCAGCGCAGGCACTTATCTCAGCCGACGGGAAGAAACGAAAACGTGTTAACGTAGTCGCATAGAACCGCTGAGTTGTTGAAAATAAAATCGAATATCTTATCCGATCTAACATGAGGACAACGCTTGGAAAGTACACTACTAGTACAGATTATCGCAAGAAAATTTAAATCGGATCTCAAAGCCGCCCTTCGTTCCCTTCACCCAAACCCACTAAACCTTGGGGCCCCAGAGATTATTGTGCCTACAATTCCTCTGTAAAAACTCCGACAACACGCTCGATGAGAGGCTCCTTACCAGGTGCGAGGATCACTTGCCATCCTCATTTGAACAGTAAGAATACCAAGGTCGAGGTCGGCTAGTTCTGCAAACGCCGCCTTGGTGAGGTCGACGTGCTTAGAGCCTACGGCCGGATATTGTAAGTATTAGCGTTTCGCAATCATAAACGGCAAGTCCAGCTCGAATTCGTTGGGGCACTCATAGTTTGTCGATCGAACATGCACCGCCCATGAGTCAATTTGAGAGACGCATGCACCCACCTTTCTTACACCCTGCGCATGTGTCCACCACGCGGACGAAAATGCACTTATCCGACCCATTGCACACTAGAGCCAAACAACAGTCAGCACTCCTCCGCACTTCTATGTCGCCGCCACCACCCGTTCACCCACGTTCCAAGAACTTAAAGCAGCTCGGCTTGGTGGTCCAGCCTTCAAGCGTGAGTGCGCATGCAAACGACGCGTCCTGCCGAAGGACGTTAGATTAGTGTCTTGGAGGGCGGAGACTGAAATTAAATGCCTGCGCTGCGTACCGTTGGTGCCCAGCCAGACTCTGGCCAGCAGCTAGGATTTTGGAGGTCTTCGCCCGTGTACCTTCGAAATACCTTAGGGACCTGCACGCTCAAACAAAGGTATGGCACTCACCAAGTAATCGTGACATCCTGGGATTTGCCGGCCCCCCTAACGCTATTCCAAGATGCTCCAAGTGCGTGGCTGACGGTTCCACCGAGGATGTCCCCGACGACACGTTTAACGCCCGAGCGTTGCCTGCGTGGTGGAGGTCCGGTTTGGGTGCTCGTGACGTTGTCGTACTTGTATGGCAAGTTCGTAACGGCCACAGTCTCCCAGCCGTCTCGAGAGGAGAACCCATAATTAGAGTCATATGCATGGGAGCGTGGGTGGTTCGAAGCTTCGCCTGTTTCAGTGGGCTTATCGCTTTGAGCAATATGAACTAGCTCATTATTGAGACCAAGTGGAACCGGGAGGATGCTTGGGAGCTCTCCATCTACTGAGTGGGGAAGGGAAAGTGCTGATATGGTCATAAAGGACAGGCTGAAGATCGCAAGCGCATGTCGGTGATTGTACATATCGAGAAGCAAGGAGTGTGAAGTGTGTGAAAAAGAAAGGTACGTGTTATTTTCTAGTGGTGGTCGTCTGTCGGGGGGAAGTTGAAGGACGTGCCCCTTTAAATAGGAGTTCCCCTAAACACATCCGCTCAGGGGTTAGGGAGCGGAGCTTGTTTGGACCATGGCTCACGTGACCGCGCCGAATCATATCGCGTGTGCATGCAGTCTCATACAGCGGTACCCCCGATGGTGGATACTGGCAGCCATGTATAACCCCAGTGATGCATGGAACGGTCAAAATTGAAAATTCGGCCTCGGAGAGTGACTAATAATTGGGCCAACCACCGAGCAAAGCATCGTCCACCCTGCAAACATCGCCGTCGTGCATCATAGTGCAATACAATTAGCTAGAAAAAATAGAGCAACATATAAACCCAGCCGGTAAACAAATTTCAACCTCCATATCCTCTTTGGGGTTGAGCGACTTAGCTTCTACAGCATACATCCATTGTTACAACGGTTGTGAATGCCCACAGTCAAGTGTGAATCGGGGTTCAGCACAACGCATTCTACACATGCAACATCATGGCGCCAATCGAGCCTATTCATGCCGAAGAGTGCCCCTCTTTCGGACTCGGGGCCAGGCTATGGCGTCATTGGACGACATAAAAGCCTTCCTCGCGCACTTGGGTTCACTTGATGGGTCCGACCTGGCTGCGCTTTCGAGTCTCCAACGAAAAAGTTGCAAATTTGAGCAATCTATAAAATGTCCGATGTCCGACCTAATCCAAATAATTTCATATTATCAAATCCCGGGATCATGCATGGCCCACGCTTATTCACACAACCAACCCGACGCACCATCGGGGGTGCTTGATCGTTTACGTATAAAATCAGACAAGTCAGGCTGACCTCCACGTCCACCGAACAACCTGTACTAGAATCATATGTCGAGCGCACACAATCTTGCGACAGCTTTAATACATGCTGACGATGAAGTGCATGGTGAAACCAATATTGCACCATCAATTTCAGTGTCAACAAGTGAGTCCCAACTTTTGTGGTAACCCTATTTGCCCAGCGCCGTTAAACAACTTTCCAGCCTTTCGTGATCCCGCTCCCAAAAAACTAGAGTTCGCTCCCGAGCCAGACGCTGCCTTTCCCAATAGGCATGTATACAGCCGATATACAACGCCTACAACCACAAGGGTGGAAAGCGTTTTGTCGTCGCTTCTCGTAAGTCTCTACAACGACAGAGAACCCGTTCAGGATGACCCATTGCTTGTGACAGGGTGCATATGCTCTGACCTACGCGTCTGGTATCGCCGCAACATATGCGGTAAGTGTAAAACAGTTATGACAGAATGTTTGACACAAGTGGCATGTGTGCATACAGGCTATTGTTCACGTTAATCCAAGGAGAATTGCCATCAGGGACGGTTATCATGGGGTGCATTCTTCCATCGAAGTTTTCAAGAAGACCAAACCAGAACTGGTGCGACCCTCGCTCTCCTTCATACGGCCTATACTCATGCTGTGACCCTCAGAAAATCGTTGACATTGACGACACTTTTGAGGAAGGGGATTTATGCTGGGTCGAGACTCCACTTAACCCCACAGGCGAAGCCCGCAATCTCAGGCATTATGCGGATAAGGCGAGTTTAGGCTTGAGCTTTTGCTAAAATGGGACTTAACCCAAAATCATCCACAGGTCCATGCAGTGGGCGGTCGTCTCATAGTTGATTCTACCTTTGCGCCCCCTCCTATTCAAGATCCGTTCAGCTGTGGAGCTGATATTGTACTTCACAGCGGTAAGCATCTGGTGGGCACTTGCTCGTTAGGGGCTGGCAGGCTCACCGAACTCTAGGGACCAAATATCTAGGGGGGCACTCCGACCTTCTGTGTGGAGTGCTCGCTGTGAAGGGTCTTGAGGAATGGAGAGCCCTTTGGCATAATAGAACCTACATGGGGAACATGATGGTTTGTCGTCTCTCCCAAATTAGGATTCTGGCTGAGTACAGTATTTCAGGGATCTTTGGAGTCGTTCTTGCTGCTGCGTTCATTAAGGACCTTGGAGTTACGGATCACGCGCCAAGCAGCGAATGGGGCGGCGTTGGCGCAATGGCTCCACAAAATTTCCCAGACTCCAGCTGGCCAGTCGTGGGATGGGGTCCGAGGAGGGGCCATAAAGCATGTTTGGCACGCGACTTTGCAGGATGAACGGGACCAAGAATGGATCAAGAAGCAAATGCCAGGTGGGGGACCGGCATGTTTTGCGCTCATGGTGTGGGGTACATACTCATAACCGAGGGTTGGATGCTCACGAGTTAGGGTTTACAGCTTGAAGACCCGAACGAGGCTAGACTTCTGCCACATATGTTGAAGTTATTCGCGGTAGGCTGTTAAAAGTATATCTGAACCGACCCTCTGTTCACGTACCCTATCTTTCTGCGAATTTAGCCCGCGACCTCACTTGGCGGCGTGGAGTCACTTGCTGAACAGAGATACGTCTCTGACCCTGGTGCAGACAAAAGGCTAGTTCGTATAAGCGTTGGAATCGAAGACATTGAGGTGCGATCGCAAAAACACAACACGCTTGCTGCCATCACTCATACCATCGATCGCAGGACTTGAAAGGTGATCTCCGGCGAGCATTGAACGAAGTCGGCGAAAAAGTCAAAGCCAGGCTTTGAGCTACTTGCACCCTCATTCCAAAACATAGAACAATAGCCGGACTGTAGGAACGTAGCTTGAAATCCATTGCATTAGTTGTGGTTCGCGGTCGGGAGCGCATACAGAGACCATCGAAGCAGGCGATTGCGTCCCACCGGCTGCCAGATTCTGTGCTAACACTTTGCGGATTACAATGGAGCTCTCGCCAACCAGCAGTTCCCTGGTCCGGACACTAGATATTGTGTGGCATAAATTATCCATTTTCTTTGGTGTGGCTCTACACAGTTTCATCTGTTGGACAGGATTAGTAATGATATTTGCTTGTGTTGGACTTTCGCCACCATCACGTTTTGCCCAACGTCCACCATCAGCGTGTCCGGCAACACACCTCACCCCAACACCGCTGGTCAAAGCCATGGCACGCTACTCACGTTCGCCCTCTCCAGACTACAAACGCCGTAAGTCGCATCATAACTCTCGCGGAGACTCCCCGTCGCCGACCAGGCGCCATCATCAGGGAAGGGAGCGCGAGCGGGATAGCCACCGTGATCGCGAGAGGGAGCGGGATAGACCTCGGGATAGAGATAGAGACCGTGATAGAGACAGGGACCGGGACAGCTATCGGGAGAGGGACAGGGATCGCGACAGGCGGCGGGATGACCGCTATCGTGACGACCGGGACCACGACCGCCGCAGAGACCGCGGCTACAGGGAGAAAGAAAAAGACCGTGAGCGAGACTCTGAACGAGAGCGAGCTGATCGTGGCAGGAAGCGCTCCCGCTCACTTTCTCGCGATGTTCCTCCTTCACCCACCAAAGAGACGCCCTCGTTGCCTGTCGCCGAAACAGCCACACAGCCTGCGCCTACCCCAGAGCCCAACCCAGCACCTCCGCCCGTTACAGCTGCCGCGCCAGTGCCCACGCCTATAGCCGTTTCGTCTGCTGCCATAGACTCTCCCACACCTGCCACGCCCACCACGCCAGTCGGAACACCGTCCGCTACGCCCGCTACAATCGAGGATGAAAAGATGCGAGCCAAGCGCGAACGTCTCGAGGCTTGGAAGAAGCAACAGGCCCTCGCACGCGAGCAAAAAGCTAAAGGAATCAAGGATGCGCCGGGCAAGGCGTCTACGTCCAGCAACACTTCAGGTGAGTTCCGTTTGTTTTCAATCGTGATTTCAGTACACACTTGATCATCTTGCTTCGCCAGGTGCCAAGGTTACGGGAGCTTTGAATCGGTCTGCTGGGAGTGGGATCGGCATCAAAGGTCTCCCGCTTCGACCAGATACCAAATCCCTTCCCAAGGGTGGCGCCGCTGCGTCTATGGACGATTTTGCAGAGTCGGGGCGCAAACTTGTCAAATTGGGCGACATGCCTGCTGTTGACCTCGCCATGGATAATAATGGGGCTGGTATTGGCGAAAACCTAGAGGCCGAAGACGACGACGAGCCAGAGCCAATGGCTGTCGACATACCTAAAGTCTCGGTTCAGGCGGTCGAAGAAGAGGAAGAGGATCCTCTCGACGCATTCATGAGTGGGGTCAAGGAGGAAGTTAAGAAAGTCAACGCCGAGGACCACAAGCGCATGGTTGGAAACGGGAGACAGCTCAACATGAATGGCGAAGACGGTGAAGAAGAGGAGGCGGAAGAAGGACGCGACATTGATGAGCTCGATGCAACGGATCTCCGCCCCGAAGACATCTTAGCGTAAGTCCGT
Source organism: Ceratobasidium sp. 414 (assembly GCA_019616945.1). Lineage (NCBI taxonomy): Eukaryota > Fungi > Basidiomycota > Agaricomycetes > Cantharellales > Ceratobasidiaceae > Ceratobasidium > Ceratobasidium sp. 414. The sequence goes on from WSTK01000026.1 coordinate 54,130, forward strand.
TAGTTATACTGGAATCCCCTGCTAATGCGCGATTTACCGGCAGGCTCGCCGCCAAAAAGGCGAAGAAAAAAGACCTGGCCGTTGTTGACCACGACAAGGTGAAATACGAGCCTTTCCGCAAGGCGTTCTATCATCCTCCACCCGACGTTGCTGCCATGACTGAGGACGAGGCCGATCTTTTGAGGCTGAGTCTTGACGGCATCAAAATCCGCGGAGTCGACTGTCCTAAACCTGTGACCAAGTGGAGCCATTGTGGCATGCCCAGTAGCTGGTATGTTCCGCTTCGTGCTTCAGGTGCAAACGACACTGATACGTTGAATCATAGCCTGGATGTCATCAAGCGACTGGGTTACACGGCGCCGACCTCAATTCAATCCCAGGCGATCCCAGCGATCATGTCGGGCCGCGATGTTATCGGTGTTGCCAAGACAGGCTCTGGAAAGACAATCGCTTTCCTGCTGCCGTTATTCAGGCATATCAAAGATCAACGGCCACTGGAGAATATGGAAGGCCCTATGGCAATTGTTATGACACCGACAAGAGAACTGGCTGTCCAAATTCACCGCGAATGTAAACCCTTCTTGAAAGTGCTGAACCTTCGGGTAAGTGGCCAATTTCATTAGCCCATTTTCAACCTTGTCTGACACTGGCTTTAGGCTGTGTGCGCGTACGGCGGCTCACCCATCAAAGACCAGATTGCGGAAATGAAGAAGGGATGTGAGATTATCGTTTGCACCCCGGGCAGGATGATCGACTTGCTCACCGCGAACTCGGGTCGTGTGACCAACCTCCGTCGCGTAACGTACCTTGTCCTGGACGAAGCAGACCGCATGTTCGACATGGGATTTGAGCCTCAGGTATGTCTCGGCTCGGCACCTTTAGACATGCACTAATTCGTTTGTTTGTAGGTTATGAAAATCGTAAACAACATCCGGCCTGACAGGCAGACCGTGCTGTTCTCGGCTACTTTCCCCAAACAGATGGACTCGCTAGCTCGGAAAATTCTGCGGAAGCCCCTGGAGATTACCGTGGGCGGTCGTAGCGTCGTCGCAGCCGAAATTGACCAAATCGTCGAGGTTCGCACGGAGGACTCCAAGTTCAATCGCTTGCTCGAAATTCTGGGCCAGACCTACAATGAAGACAGTGAAGCTCGGACGCTTATCTTTGTCGACCGACAAGAGGCCGCCGACAACCTTTTGCGGGAGCTTATGCGAAAAGGTTACTTGTGTATGTCCTTGCACGGAGGGAAGGACCAGGTGGACCGAGATGCCACTATTGCCGATTTCAAAGCTGGGGTAGTCCCTATTGTCACTGCCACTTCGGTTGCGGCGCGTGGGCTCGACGTGAAGCAGCTTAAGCTCGTTATAAACTATGATGCTCCGAACCACATGGAGGATTACGTGCATCGTGCGGGCCGAACGGGACGGGCAGGGAACAAGGGCACATGCGTTACCTTCATTACGCCCGACCAAGAACGGTATTCTGTGGACGTCTTCCGGGCGCTGGAAGCCAGCAAGGCTACGATCCCAGCTGACCTTGAGGAGATGGCGAAATGTGAGCGCGCTTTTAGCCTCTGCCCCGCATAGACACTGATCGTGCTTTCGTAGCATTCCTTGAGAAGGTCAAATCAGGCAAGGCACACAGTTATATCGGAGCCGGGTTCGGTGGCAAGGGGCTGGACAAGTTTGACCAAGAACGAGACGCGAAGGAACGGGCTCAGCGGGCTGCTTACGGAGAGGCCGTGGAAGAGAGGCCAAAAGCCGAAGACGAGGAGATGGCTGCGGCCCCAGCGGCTCCCAAAGAAGACGACATGACATTTGGGAACTTCAAGGTCGAGATTAGGAAAGGTCCGGCGCCCGACTCTGCTAAGGCCTCGTCGTCTCGTATGAAGGCAAAGGACGACGAAGCCAGGGCGCTCTCGAACCTCAAGGCGGCCCAGGAGGCGGCCGCGAAGATCACGAGCAAAGACTCGCCCACGTACCGACAAGCACAGAGCGTTATTGCGCGAATCAACGCACAGCTGCGGGCGGCGAAGCTTGGGATTCAGACCGCAATCCCGGCCGACGGAGCACACAAAGGCAAAGATCCCGACGCGACGGATTTCCACGCGATTATCCCGATCAACGACTATCCCCAGAAAGCGCGCTGGAGAGTTACAAACAAGGAAACTATGGTTCAGGTATGCGTGCGTGCGCGGACAAAAGTTCAGCCTGGCTTATCCGTTTGTTGATCTTAGTTGATCGATATGACGGGAGCTTCTGTCACCAACAAAGGTACGCCCATGAATAGTCTGTTCATTAACATGCCGACAATGGTGTCTAGGAATCTATTACGACACGGGCAAGGAGCCGCCGCCAGAAGGACCCCCCAAACTTCATTTGCTTGTCGAGTCGAACGACGAATTCCGGGTTCGTTTTGGCTTGATTGTATTCTTCGTTCTGGGCGCTCATCGGTTTTGCTTCCTCAGGTCGAGCAGGCTGTGCGCGAAATCAAGCGACTCCTCATCGAAGCCTCGACTGCTGCAATTGCAGCGGAGCAGCGGAATCCTACGGCAACTGCTGGGCGCTACAGCGTCGTCTAGTACGATTCCCGTTTGTCTGGTTTTACATTTTTGAAATGTGTATTCCGCTATTTCCAGCGTTAATCCTAGGTTCGTTTCCCCTTGCTCTTTTGGATGAATCTCGTTTGGTGCACTTTGAGCATTGCATATGCTGTGCTGAGCCTAAAGGTAATTTTGGTGAGCGATCGGTGGGCGAGCCTAGACATGGCTTACCGAGGCGTGAGTACGTTGTTCGCATGTGCATAACGTAAGACACCCCCGATAATCACTTCGATCTCCATCGGCCTCTCGGCCAGGAAGTCCACAAGCATGGAAGCCTTGTATGCAGGACCTCCAATACCATATTCGCTCAGCGTCAAGTCCACTGCCTCGTCGATGCTGGATAGGGGCAGGTCAGATTCATCCATGCCCTGTGCTCGAGCAACAGCCACGACCTGTACACCGTGAGCAACTGCTGTGGCCAAAAATGTACCGCACTTGCCTCTTCCATAAATCCACGCACGACCGGAATGGTGTAGGATCTAGCGGGTTCGTGGCATATGTCTGGTAGGGTGGCGTTGCCCAGAGTGGCAAATGTTGAAAAGCCAGCGTTCCTGAGACGGTAAATAGCTATAATTGGGGAGCACTCGACTGTAGTGATGTTTCATACCATATGATCTTTTTCCAACGCGCAGCATCGATGTTGTGGGTCGGCTCTGGGGTTGCACCTGCGTTTTTCAAAAGATCTACAAATCCTGTCAATGCGGTATGTGCCTCGGTCGACTGCGGCGCTTTTGGGGATACCCCGGGAGGTGGGTGGACGCCTACGACGAGACGTTCCTATGGCACATGTCATGCATATACCATTGCAATTCGGTCACATTGCTTACCAACGGACCGTGCTTGAGCGTGCGGCCATGATCGACGACCGTCGCATCGATCCACGCGCATCCACTCATGACCACGGCGCCCGGAGCAGCCTGCTGCAAATCGAGCTCAATGCCGATACCATTTTGTATGAGCACGAAATTGCGGGTCCGAGTGAGCAGCGGGCCGAGGACCTGGGGAGTGGTCTCGAGGTCGGGCAAACACCTGTAGGCGTGTTCTAACCGACTTGAATGGCGTTGTTTTCAAATGTGTGACGCACTTGAAGGTGCAGATGATATATTCGAAGCTCTCTTCGGCGAGCGCGGCGTTCTCTACAGAGTCGACGACTGTATGGTGCGCTACATTAGCGCGCTATCCCGATCGTCTGGGGTCAAGGACTGACCCCGGTGTGGGCGCCATGCTAGGAAGAGGCCGAATTTTTGCGATTGCACATTGACACCGTGTTCTGCAACGAGCCCATGAGGGACTTAAGGTTCTGCACAGAAACTAGCTTGCCTTGGACTGTCGCATAATTGGAGCGGCAGACGGCTGTCACCTGAGCTCCGGCTTTTTCGAGCAGAAATGAATAGATCGTTCCCAGAGCTTCGTCGCCGGGGAGCCCGAGGTTAGTTCGGAGCCGATGGTGAGCGACAGAGTGGGCCCATACCTCCGAAGCCAACGACGCAAATCTTGGGAGAGGCCATTGCCGTCGTCGAGGGTGCAGAGGACTGTAGACCCCGTGATTCACGCCATTGGAAATGTCGGCTACCTGGGACCGCCGAACTAGCCACCCCCCACCACACTGGAGACTCCTGGTGGACTTATGCCTTCTGTCAACGTCTCGACGTCGACGGTTTCGTTCCCGAGCAGTACCTTGGCGGAACATCCAAGCTCGCCCGTGACGACATACCCCAGTCTGCCGACCGACTCGTCGTATGCTCGGGCGAACAGGTCTTCCCTCCGAGCATCAGCCCTCGAGGCCCACGATCTAGTGTGGCTCGCCGAGTCATCTGGCAACGTTGCCGGGCGACTCAACAGGCTATATGAGAGCGATGCCGGTTTGTAGCCATGTCCCTGCCGTATCGACCGATTCATTCATTTACTCTAGTGTACAAGAACACGTTTGTGACCGCGGTGTCGCGGGAGCAAGTTAGTGATATCCACGCGCTGACACGTCGGTTGTGTCATGTCCGAGTCCCTAGGCCGACGGCCCTCCTTGCCCGTTTCCTGGGACGAACCACTGGAAACCAGATGTGGGATGCTTGGAAGGTATGGAGCGAAATCGGCACGGTATGTGAAACGGAAAGCTTTGGTAAGCCCACTAGTCTAAATACGCGCAGTCGGTCGACCTGACACGGTGGAACGTCCAAGATGGACACAGGAAAAGCATCGTCGAACACACGGTCCACTTTCGGTTGTTGGGCGGCTCGCTACACCGATGCCTGCGCATGCACACGATCCTCTCCTTTAACGAGCAAGGTCGGATAATCCTTTATGAAGATTGTTGCGACCTGCGGGCGCTGCTCGAGCTTTTTGTCCCTGGAATCCAGGTGCGTTTGGCCCTTGCACCTGCCGTCGGGGATAAGCTCAATTCCTTCTTCAGTCTGTGACCACTCGATTTACTGCAATAGGACTGGCTGCTCTGTCGCGTCTGGGGGCGGCCGTGTTTGCCGACAGACGCCCCAATGTCGATCCCGACAACGCCGCCAAACAAGACGGGCACTCTCACGCGCCCGACACAGACTCGGTGTGAGGGTCTGAAATGAGCTCCTTTGCGACCACACTAGGATTGGAAGACGCGCAGGGCCGCGTGGTGTTTAATAGCTAGACTTTCCGGATCGGGTGGTGAGATGAGGGACGACAGATCACTTGCGGCGCGGGCGTGCTTGGCGGATGTATGATCAGGGTGTCATATTGTATGCGAAAAGATAAATAATAAGCTCCCAAAAGTACAAGTGACAACGGTCTAGCCAATAAATAAAAACACAAGAAATGCGGAGATACAAGTGAAAATGCGCAAAGCAGACAGACAAAACATTACAGTGACAAGAGTAATTTGGGGGGCTCCCAACAGTGATAAATAAGCCGGACCCTTTTGTGCGTCTAGTACGCGATGCTGGTCACCTGCTGCTGGGCGTTTTGCATGGGGGCAAACTCGGATGGGAGCCAAGTCGAAATCTCTGCAACGTCGGTACCGAGCGTGTGGCGGCGGACGGGGGGCGTCGTCGCATACGCGCCCTCGGGTGTCCTGTCGAGCATGCCGACCGACTCGGCGCCGGGGACGAGCGGCGGGGTAGGTGGGCCCATGCGAGCGGAAAAGGCCTCGTAAGGCGCAGTTGCCGACTTGCGACCGGCACGGAAGCGAGCGGCGAGCACCGCATCGCCGAGGTGCGCAACCCCGCGCTGGACGCCGCCGTCTGCGGTCGCGTGCTGCTGGGCGGGGGAGAGGCGGAGGGGGGCGGCGCCGAGGACGGTGGTGTAGTTTGCGCTGTCCTCCCACTCGCTGTGGCTGCTTGCGCTGGAAAACGACGAGGCGACGGAGCCTATGTGCGATGGTCAGCCAAGTCAGGGCCGCAGCGAACGACCTCACCTCGTCGCGAGTCAAAGTCGACGTCGGGCAGAAACTCTTGCTTAACCGTAAACTGCGTGACTGCGGCCTGGGGGCTGCCCTGGCGCGAGCCCGATTGCTTGGGCTTGCGGCCTTTGTTGCCGGTCCTGACCTCGTCGAAGCGGTGGGGTCGCTGAAACAAGGTGAGTGTTTGCTCGGCAGGGCGCACGGGCCGACGTACCGGACGGAGGTGGGTGCGCTCGTACAGCCCACAGCGGTTGCAGACGATCTTGCCCGGCACAAGATGCGAGCGACGCCAGCTGGGGGGCTCGACCTGCTGGCAGTTGTGGCAGCGGCGACGGAGGTACTGGGTCTCCTTGGATGCGGCGTCATCAGTGAACACGACGTGCACGATGTGGTGGGGGACCGACGCGAGCGACGACGCGACAGAGGGCGGGCGCGAGTAGTACGGCGACTGCGTCGGGACGACGACGGGCTCTGTCTTGACGGGCACGGGCGCATCGTAGACGTCATCGAGGCCGGGCGCGGGCGGGGGCGGCATGTCGGAGTAGCTGCGGAACGGCGGGTGGATGTACGCAGGCGGCTGCTGCGAGTACGGGGGGAGGCTGAACGGGCCGACGTCGCTCCACTCGGACTGCAGGCCGCGGGGACGGGCGTCGGCGGGGGCGGGCTTGGGGGCGTAGAGGCCGGGGGCGTAGTCGACGGCGGGGGCCCAGTCGTCGGGGGTGTATGCGGGCGAGCAGTAGAGCGACTGCGGCTCGGCGTAGAGGACGGGGGCGTCGTCGTAGGCGATGTGTGCGTGGCGGTCGTCGTAGGCCATGGTGGGCGGCGAGGGCAGGCTGGACATCGTCGGGACGCGTCGATGCGCGCAGCTATAAGTGCGCGGGCGTGTTTCGAGGATCCACCCTGGCCGGGGCAGATATACAGAGCAGTGCTGCAGAAGCAAGGCTACCCAACGCCTGGGTCGGCGCATTTGGTTAGCCCAGCGACATGCTCTTTGCGTCTGTTGTCTCGATCGTGTGCAAATCTCGCCTCAGCTCACCTCAACCACCACATGGTCCTCCGCTCCGTCACCGCCAGTTCCCACCCTGCCAATGACGTCCCCCAGCGCTTGTATGCGCCGCATCGCCTGCCCATGTCCCCCGACGCACCATACAGTCGCCGGGCTCGCCGGCCTCCGCCAAACACGCGCACACACCCGGTCCAGACGCACGTCAGCACCGCATCCAGAGTTTCCACACTCTAATATCCCGCCATAAAGCCTCTCGGATTTCAGCTATTCACCAGAAGGAATGGTGCCTGCCGAAGCCGAAAAGAAGACCATACACTCGCTTCTTCAGGCGACGTGGGGGTGCAGGCTGCCCATACCCGCCTGCTATGCATGTACACCCGGTTCCCAACTATCACAGCACCACCCCTCGACGGCGCTCGTGTGCACAGTCTCTGCGGTCCGCGCACCACCGCTCGGCTGCGCGTGGGTCGGCGTTTCAGTCGCCAGTTGTATTGCCAGAGGCACAGACTGCTGTCACCGCGAGCCTATCTGACCTTAATCTCAGCCTAGACTAAACATACACAGAATCCTCTTGACGCGTCCTTCCCACGGTTCATACGGGGAAACTCGCTTGACCAGTGACGACGCCGTCCCTGGCATATGCTTCACCTGCTTCTTATCTCCGCCGTCTTTGTCCCATCCCCGGCCCACCCTTGGGGTGACTGCTAAGGGAGCCGTACTTGGTGCCTTGGGTGCCACTTTCTTGCTAAATCCAAGCTTCTCCGACGCGTCAGTGGGTGCCTCGCCCGGCCGCGATCATGTGCAGCAAGCTCCGTACTTTGTCGTCGCAGCATGTGCTCCCCAGGGACCGCGGCCGCAGTGGCAGTGGCGAGCGCGAGAGCTTCGGTCAGAAGTCCTTGGTGCTGTACAGCCGCCCAAAGCGCTACAGCTCTCGATAAAGCTGTCCTTGGCAGTATGAGCATACATCTCAGCGTCATCTAAATGCGGTCGTAGATCGCAAACAAACAGTGTTTGCAACTCTATCAGGTGCACGGAACAAGACGTGCAGCGGGCCATGCCGATGCAGTCGTTCAGCCTCGGCAGGTACATGTCCTCGTTCCTAGCCTGGCCTAGACGCATAGATGCGTAGGCAGCTCATCTGATACTTGCCCACCATGCCGGACCACGTCACTTGCGGCCCATTTGGCAAGGGAAAGCTCAGTCCTTATCAGCATCCACATGCACACACGGCGCAATGCCGAGTGCCATCGGGTGATTTGAGCCTCGCCTGGAATGGGTCCAGTGCGCAACTGCGGCTCGTTGTCGCGATGCAAGGCCCGCGTGCTGCAGGGTGCAGCCCTCTGCCGCCTGCGAGGGCACAGATCGGGATGGTGAGGCCATTAAGCTGGTATTTCCGGATAAATTCAAACCTCATATCTGGGGTTGTCGTGACAAGTCTGAAATGTCATCGATTTTGGAATCGAGGTGAATCAAGCGTGCTTAATGGCATTCAGTCTAGTCCTTGACGATATCCGGGGCTGTCCGCACCTCGGGGACAACGACTCCTTGGTTCAACTGCCTCAGATTCCGGTATTGAATCGGCTCCTCGGCCAATTATCATGTAGATTAACGATTCAAAGGTACCTAGAACGCGACCACCACTTGGAATGCTCATCGTTGACCTCATCTCAGCCATATGGTCCTGTCAAAACCCTCTCGACGGACCTTGTAACCTTGTCCTATTTTTCTGGTAGGATTCGAGGCAGACCCTCGGTGTATGCACACGTTCGACCGATGGCGCTCACCCTCGCCTAGGACTCTCCCACTGTCCTCAGCCGATCATCTCGAATGGCGCGCTCTCTTCAAACTACCAGGATCTGCAACTGAGGGGGGCAAGCTGCAGATGTCGGGGTCCGGCAACGCGATGCCCTGGAATCGTCGGTTAGCATGTGTTTGGTTGCTTTGGCACCTTCGCCGCGCAGAGCGGACCGGAGCAGGTGGAGCCGTCGCCAGGAAGAGCGGGGTGGCCGGGCATCGAGCCGCGCACGTCTCGAGTAACCTGGGGTGGCCGCTCGGGGTCACTATCTTGCGGCGGGTGGGGGTGGGTGCCGTTGTCTGGCAGGGTGTGGCGTGTCGAGGGGAATGCGCTCCTGCGATTGTCAATACCGGCGACAAGCGGGCAATTCGAGGGGCTTGCTGCCCCTACCATGGCTCGAAGAACCTAGGTCCACAGCATGAATGAGGGATAGCGCGGGGTCGGTGAACAACCCAAACTCAACTCGAAATACTTACCGAGGCTTACACACCCAACTACCTCGTTTGAACCACTATAGTAGTTCGCCCACTGGCATATTGTGAGCGACTCGCTAAGAGAGTGGCGTGTGAAGTAGATTGCAACTCACCACCCTGGCAGCGACATCCCCCAAGTGAGTGCGCGACGATGTGCAGCTTCGGAGCATTCGCTGGAAGCCAAGAGTTTTTCTGCCTCTGTTTGAAGCACGATCCCTAATTACCTAGCGTCAGAATCTCAGGCAGATCACGGTGCTTGGGTGTCTCAGACCCATCCAGATTCGACAAGACCGGCAAAGGCCAGATAGCTAGCCCAGGGTCGTGCTAGTATCGGTGCACCCAGGGATTGGGAAACCTGGCCATCGTAGCCACCGCAAAGTGTCAACGTTGGGAACCGGCTCGTAGTAGAAGGGGCTGGCAAGTCCCTTCGCGAAGCACGGCGACATTGAGTTGGGTGGGCGCAGTGTACAAGGCAATCCAGGCAGCAAATTTTGCCGTAGTCCAGGGGTACGGCACATTTTCGGACCGCCGGGTTATTTTATATACAACATACAGCAGTACCACTAGCCATAGGCGTGGATGTTGCGAGACCCAGACCTCATAGTTGGTTCTCCAAGAGGCTAGTATGTCACAAGCCGCGGTGAAATGCTACGGCAATGCCCTCAGAGCCAGATAACACAAGCAATAAAAGACGAATCGAACGATTTGCTAGGTATTCCAGGCTCGTGCAGCCGAGAACCAAGTGGTCTAGTCAAGGGGATCCTGGATCATTTTGGATGGCGAGTTGATCGAGGACAAGGCGGTGCAAAATCTACAGGTTTGACCTTGTACAAGAAGACCAAACGGAAGCTTTCGGTAATTCCATAGGTTATAGCGGGAGCTGATGCGTTTTGTTGCCGTTGGCCTGCGAGACTTTCTAAATTGGCCGTGAATTCAACACGGGACAGTGAACTCGGCGTTAGCATAGCGGCATCAAATAATCGCGGCACGGACATTGACTTTACCCGATCAACTGTTGACCCCACCTGAACGTTTCTCAAACGGTTGTAGTCGCGATTAGGGGACTCTTGGCTGTTGGGATTTCGAGCTAAATTAATTAGCAAACTACTTCAGGTAATCAAGTCCCGTGACATTTGAATACCATACAAGCGGCCTTATCGTCTCGAGGGTATCCGCTGTACGCCCAACTAAAAGCTGCTTTCTATCTGGTGTTTGTCCCCAAAAGTGTCTTCTTGGTTTTTGCTATCTCTAAAGGGAAAATATGCCCGCTTTTTCGCGACTCCAATTGGCCCAGGCACTTCTCGGTAATCCCATGTTGGTCAGTTTGCCAAGTGAGGTGTACTAACTGCTAGTTAGAGTACGACAACGATAGCTTGCCCCCCGGTGCTCCGCGCCGTTCTGCACACGAAAGTGCCATATTTGCACACCTACGACGCACTGGGGGTCCAGCCCGACCAACAGCTACCGTTTACGCGACAACTGAGCCCCGACGTAGCGCGGACTACCTGAACGTCAAGCTGCCTCACGGTGAAAACGCGGAACCAGAAGGTACTGAGCTTGGCACGGGGCTTCGCGGGAGCGTTGGGGCACGTCGGTCCATCGACATACGTAGCGTGCACAATACGCGTAAATCTGTCGATGTCCTAACCTCCGACTGGGTCGATAAGCGTGCTTCGAAGGCCGACCCATCTGAGCTAGGCTATTTGGATACTCCTGACGAAGACGAGGACGCGCCAGAAGGAGGGCTGGATCTTTCGTCTTGGGGTTTGGATAAAGTAAGCTCATTTTTACTGCGCTTTTTGGGTTTCTCATAGGCCATAATTTCGGCAGTACGTCGTCAAGCCAGGCCAAGAAAAGGAAGGAGCCAAATCGAGACAGAGCGCCGTTGACAGGCGTGCATCCGTTCTATCCCGTGCGCCGTCTGACTTCTTACCTAATCCCTTCGCTCGCACACCAAGTCCGTCTGTTGGATTACATACTCCTGGCGATACTGTTTCTGGACCCCCCAAACGGCCAACCCACGCTCATCGGCACAGTGACTTTGGTGTTGGCCACGCGTTCCTGGACGCGCAACGTTCTCAAGATGACCTGCTACTTGCGCGTGGTCCGTCGCTAAAGGACCGCCGCCGCTCGGTCGCAAACCCCCTTGATCTTGCAGAGTATCGAGCCAATGGTCCCCACGTTCCGCTTGAGAAACGTCGCCAGTCGGTTGGCATTCTTCCCTCCGAGTCTATCCCATTCCCGGCTGCCGAGTCTCCTGCTGCACTGGCAGACAATAATGACGGAGATCTGCCAAACCCATTTGCGGTACCCACACCCCCTCAGGAACGACTGTCACGTTTTGACCCCAAAGCCCAGCAATCCCAGTCTCAACTCGGTCTGCCCAACTCGCAGGGTGATGCCACAAGCGTTCGGACTGAAACTGTGCGAGAGGGGACCGCCCGCATGCGAACCCACTCCAACGCTTCAATGGGTTCACGCGTGCTACTGGACGACTTCAAAGACGATGGTGCTTCGTATATGACTGGCCGACCAATGGAGATTCCGCCCGAAAATAAAATGTTGACTCGCATGGAGCTACTACGGCCGAAAGTTCTTGTCATGCCTAGCCCCCTTCAGGGACCGGAGCCACAATCGCGTACCACTGGACGCGCGGGTTTCATGCTCTCTTCCGACGGTACCCCACTTCCTCCTGGTGCACAGTCAGGAGCACGTCCCTTAACGGGCGCCGGGCCATCGCGTTCAGTTCACGCGCCATCCGTAATGGGAAGTGGGTTTACTCCTAACCCACGGGCTACTTTATCGTTGTCTCAGCTCACATTCCGAAACAACTTGATGGTGGATGGTGCTCGCGATGTTGCATACAGTGATATCGACGGTCAGCTGCGGCGCGCTGCGGCCGAAGGGGAACAAGCTGAACAAGATTGGGATGACTATGACGCGGAGACGGAAGCGCCGCAACCAGAGCGACCAGCGGGGAGGCTGTACGGTCGTAGTTTGATGGATGACTTGCAAGATAGGAAGGCTCAAATTCACGGGCGTCAAAGGTATGCTATTGGAGTAACTCTGCATGATTCGATGTTGAGGTTATTCAATCGGTTTCAGAGTGTTCCGCGGAGACAATCGTCCCGCCATGATGGAGCGTGGGCAGATTCGTAGGCAGAGTACCCTAATCGATTCAGCTGCGTTCCAGTCCCGTCCAGTTACTACCTTGCTCCCACATGGACCGGTTACATCTGGTGCGGAGCGCCCGAACGCGAACCGTGCATCCACGATCCAGCCACTGCTCAATTTCGATTCGAACGCGCAAGGACGGGTAGCCAATAGCAAATCTGTCTTTGGCGTGGACACTGTCTGGGAACGCGAAATGGCGAAATTAAAGGAGGCACAGGAAATGCAAAAACTCGAGGACGAGGCTCAGCAGGCACGCGAAGACGAGAAGCAAAAAGGCAAGGGGAAAAAAGGGAAAGGGAAAGCAGGACCGCCGGCGTCCCCGGCCGTGCCTGCGGATGCGGCATCGTCTCTTAATTCCCCCGAGCTCAACCGGATGAGTTCGGCCCCGCCGACTTTGCCGACCATTGTACCACTTCGCGACCAAGTCCCCCCTCCCGCGTCTCCTGGAGAAAGCGAGACCAGCCTCCCGCCTGCTAATCGCCGGCGAAGTGTAGCGACTCTGGACGCTGGCGGATGGTTTGCTGGGTCCTCTGATGGAGAGGACGAGTCGGGCGAGAAACGTAACTCGAGACCTCAGATTCCACCGGCTTCTAGGGGAAGAGACGAAGACTCAGATGATGATGTTCCGCTCACACAGATTAAGGTCCACGCGCCAGCATCGGACGACGATGAAGACGCACCACTATCGAGTCTCGTCAGGCCCAAGAGCGTTCTGCCCGACTTGAATTCGGGGTTGAATCTGGGCCTTGCGGCTTCGATCGGCCTGGCACCCGAGCCAACGCGCTCCAATGAGGCCAAAACAGCTGATAGTGACGACGAAGTTCCACTCGCTATTCGCCGACAGTCAATCATGCCACAGAGCCCTTCTAATAAACCACCCGCAGATGACGACGACGATGACGAGAAGCCGCTCGGACTCCGACTCAGCCAGGCCCCAAATGCAGCGCAGCAACGGCGGCAGGCGGAATACCAACAAATGATGTTGATGCAGCAACAGCAGCAAATCATGATGCAGCAGCAGGCTATGCGAGCGTCGCTGGCATTTGGGGGCTCGACGCTCTCATTTCAACCGCAATTTGGAGGGCCTGGCTCGGTACATTCGTTCAGTGCCCCAGTGTTCGGTGCACCGGATCCCAAGCTATCTCGAGTCGATCGATGGAGACATGGAGTCAGCGGGGTCGAAGGAAGCGATGTCTAATTCACGGTGCCTCATTTCAACTCGCATATAGGCTGAAGGGGGTTCGCCCTGGCTCACCCATTCCGTACCGTACATTGACGGCCTCGTGGGCTTCTTGGCATAGAAGCTCAAATGTCTTTTTTCATCCTCCCGTGCCTCTTGGTTTGACACCCTCGTAAACATAATTTTCATCAGCCTCGTATATTTCGCTTGTCGCGTTGCCATTAGCAGCCATTTGGTTTTCATATATATTCGACCCACGCATATAATCCCGTACTTCTATTTAAACCTGCTGGTATTGGTTCTGCCCTCGGTCTTGTCAGAAAATCAGCCAACCTGGGGTTGAGCGGGAGTGGGTGGCGAGTAGAACCATCGAATACGAAAGACGCTGGTCTGGTGCAAGGTCCACGAGGAGCGACCCTCGGACATTGGATATGCTACGAGTAAAAAGTAATGCTTGCCAACCCAAAACGTGCTTCTCCCTTGACAGACATTGCACCATGTGGACGAAACGAGACCCCTGACAGACCGCGAGGGTCACTCGGATGGCTCTTTCATAACCTGCTGAGGCGTTCACCTGCGACTCCCAAAAGAAAATTTGGGGTTCAGCCGCTTAGCTCTGGGGCGCGTGAAATGAACAATAGGGCGATAGGTGAGGGTATGTGTATGCAGGGTGATCTCGCTGGATAAGATCCATAGGTTCCAGCCGCGAAGGCCCATTCTGGTTAGGCCGGCAATACCGGCCTTAGAGCTAATTTACTCATCGCGCAACGTTGCGTGATTTTTGAGTGGGTAGGGAACGTTCCATCCAACCTATCCCCCGAGATATTAACCTAGCAAACCTTCATACATTTCACTGCCTTGGACAGTGAAATTCAGCCCTTGGAGCCCGGAATATCAACCGCGGACAGTGAATCGTCTACGCCGCAGCTTGAGCGGCGTTGGATGCCCATACCGAGAGGTTGGTTTTTGTTGCTAATCAAGTCTGCCGGGCACAAAGGGGTCACCCCTTTGTAGGATCAATAAGATCATCCCACGTGATTGAACTTTACACTTAGTATTAGGCGCCAGCCACCAAGAAACTTGGCGCTCCTCTTTATTTAACAAGTGAACGAAAAAAGCACTTGCTTGCAGGGCTTCAGACGTTTCGGTTCGTCATCCATTCAGTAAAATCCAATGAAAGGGCCAAAGCGGTGTGTTGTCCTCAGTCACGGCAGCTGGTGAGAGCGACCAATGTGCTGACCTATGGATTGACGCAAGCGACTACTCCCGTGTTGCGATAGCTCGGATAAGGTAACACCAGGAATTACTAGGGCCTACGGAGACACAACCGTAGGGAGCCATACCCAACGGGTATTGGCTTTGGGAACCACCCAAACTTTGTCCATTGTGCGCGTGATATGATTACTCTGGGTATAGCATGCCAACTTGCTTATCATAGTCTAGCGCAAGAAGCAATATTTGCTGCTAACAGACAGTTAGTAATGAGTTTGATTAACGAGCATAATCCATGGTATCAGGGTTCGCAAGTCGCTTGGTGAGGCCGACGGGAGGAAATAGCCGCAGGGAGGCTTCGGCGAGACTTGGACGTGCCTGTCCAACTGACGTGGCGGTAACAGGATAGCGACACGGTAGAAGCCTGGCCAAGGCCATGGAACAGATGGTGCATAAGCAGTTTTGAGTTGACCATTAGTTCGAATTCAAGAGAGCCATAGTCATGGGTGACGCTAGAACCACTGGGATCTTATTAAAAGCCGGAGCCGGCTATGACTTTGCGGCGCTGGGAGCTTAGCATGCAATGCACATGGAATGTATGCGCCATAACCTGTGTGCGGCAAAGGTGCCCACCTGTTAACCCTGAGGCTACGTAAAGCATCGTTCACACAGTGTATCTTGCTGCACGAATAGTCTTTTCCCAGGTGAAAAGGGAAGTGGTGGAAAGCAAAAAGGATACGTGATAATAAATGTGAATGGGGATGGGGTGTCTTGAAATGCGGGAGCAAGAATCGCAGCGGGTTCCGAAGAAGGGGAGTCGGGAGACTGAGCGGCGGGACAAAGTGTAACGCGAGGTGGGAAAGGGGGGGGGGAGTGTCAAGCACGGTGTTAATTGAGTCTCTGCAGCCCAATTGGGTCGGGGAACTGGCTAGAAACGAGATTGGGTGCTCACTGTTTATCGTGGACTAGAAACGTCCTCGGGAATATATGCATAGCTGATAGGTATTAAGTGGTAGGGATACTCCAGTGTGTATACGCCAGTACAGTAGCAAGGAACCCATGTTAAGCGAATTAATACTCGGACGTACAGAGGCCACGCTCTGCCAATAGCAAGGGTTGCCCGAGCACTGAATGTGCGCCTGGGCAAAGCCATTAAGTTTAGTCGACAAATACATGATATCCGAAAGTGCAGCAAGGGATGCAGGTACGAGGCACAAGGCAACGACCAGAAAATGGGGTACCTTAGGTGGCAAGGTGAGTAGGAGGTACGGTTGGGTGGAGAACTAGGGGGGACTGAAGTACAGAGCATCAGGAGATACGCATTTTTGTTTCGCTCCAGTGCGTGTTGACTTGAAAAAAACTTGCCCTTCCTCCACCGTGCGAGTCAAGACTCCTAGGATATTTCCTGAGCTGTTTCAACTGAACCGCGGGAGCGAAGTGGCATCACGTGATCATTTTCGTTTGTTCTACTTGCCCCCAATGCCCCCCACGTTGATCTCCTCCTCGCCACCCCCCCCTGCTGTCTTCTCGCTGTATCTCGGCTTTCCTGTATTGTCCTCGTATGCACGGCTAGACTTTGTGTTCTTGTAGCGTTTTAGAAATGTATCAAAAAAGTGCTATCACGTGACGGCCGGTGAACGAAGGGCTGGCCAAGTTCTGGATGATGTCAGCTTCCAGAATGGGCAACGACCAAGGCAACGACGAGAACCACCAAGGCGGCGAAGTCGACGATGGAAAGGCTCTCCCAACATACCAAGATCTAGCAGCACGCGAGGGAGGTCCAAACTCAAGGTACGTCATTATCGAGTGAGCCGAGGTGGGGTACTTGATGGTGGGCTTGTGTCAGGTTCGGTCGGTGGCAGGCTTGGGTCGAGAAACGGTACGCGCACATAATCGGATCGTATTAAATGACACTGAGACCGTTGAAGTGCGGCTGAGCGATATGCCGACGATCCACAGCGACGACGCCAGAGCACAGGATGGGGTCCGACGGTGCGTCATGTTACCACAATTAAGCAGCCGGCTGAGGCGCAATAGGTCGAGGTACCAGAAGTGCCGCAACCACCAGCATATTCAGTACCCTCTGAGGAGCTTCCAGCGCGGGCGCCAGCTCCACCGCCCGTGACGCGGGCGATTGCTCGCTGTCTTTCGGTCGCACATTTTGGCTCTCGATTTATCCCTCACTCGCACATCCCCATTGAAACGCTTCTACCTCTTGGCCTGGACGACCGCTTCGTCTTGCTAGGGACACAGCGTGGACTTACTGTTCTTGATATTCTTCCGTCTCTGCATGGAGCACAACCGGTAGCTGGTACTGCACGAGCCCTCGAAGAAGCCAAACCGCATGACGTTTGGACAGGAGAGGGGGTCTGGCAGTTGGCACTGCTCGAAACTCAAGATATAGGCGGGCCAAGCCCACAAGGCACGGTGCTCGCGCTCGTAGGCGCCGAGGTAAACGAGAATACGATTGATCGTAAAGGCATGGAACCTGTGCGCACCATTCGAATGTACAACTTGGCATCTTTGACCAGCCTCGTCAAATGGTGCGTCACGAAAAAGGTCAGCCATGCAATTATAAATTCGGTCTGGGTCATTCTCATTGCTCTTTTTATATATACGTTAGGATGCCCACCCCGTTGACCTCCGCCGACCAGCTAGCTCGAACCCAGCCCAACCATCTGCGGCTTTAAAGAAACATCGGCCCGCATCTAGTAGTGTTTTTAGCAATTTTAAAGCATTGTTCATTGATCCCCAGTCTCCACCATCTCATATTCAGCCCTATGACCTTTCGGCTGCGTCTACCCCAATAACCCCCACAGCCCAAACGCCTCGCCTCGCCCTGCCTCCTTCCCATTCACGAAGCGTTTCGCCTTCTGCGCGCCCTTCTCTGTCTGCAGCCCCACCATTGGATACCCCTGGTGACTGGGATATTATCGAAGATTTGCCATTGCGTTGGGCGACCGACTATGTAAGCTTGTCAAGGCCGGGAACTAAGCTTGCAGGCTTGTCTGTTTTATTTTTTGAGTTGTGGCATGATCTGTCGGGCGCGCCTGGCGCGCAAAGAACATACTTGGCGGTAGCAACACGTCAATGTATCTTCTTGTATGAATCTGTTCCAGGAGAACGCGCATTCCGCATAATAAAGGTATGTGCTTTTGTGTACGCGTTCGCGTTATCGATGAAGCAGTCTGCAATCCAGGAATTTTATACGCCACTGCCCGCGCGCAGCATCCGATTTGTACAACAACTATCTGCTCCAACTGATGTAGGGTTTAACACCGTGTCACGGTCCTTCTCTTCGCTCTCCTCGCACACTTCACCGGGCCAAAATCACATTCACAGCCACCACCGCAATGCCTCCCATTCACAGACCCAACGTACTCGCCGAACATCGCTCAATGATCCATCACGAGGTCAGCCACAACTCGCGCTTTTCGTTACCTTTGCAAAGAAAGCAGGACTTATCCGGCTTGGAGACGCTGCCGTTGGGGAGGTAGAATTATGGGATGAAGAATCCAGTCCCAGCGGGTCAATGAGTGTGGGAGTTGGCAGACGATCTACCGAGTCGTTGCCGAACGTTGGTTTTGGTGTAGAGAGAGGGGAGGGTGGGTGGGCTCCGCTAGAGACGTGCAATGTGCCCCCACAGGCGGCGCAGGACGAGCCGCGTGAAGCACAGTCCCCGTCAACCGCTGGACCGGCTTCGCCTTACCCAACCAGCTCTATTGGTTCGCCTATATCAACGAACCCATCCGCCGTGCCTTGGTCGACGGCACCATCGTCATATCCCCTTCTCAACTCAAGTGCTTCTCATCCACGCATCAACACAAAAGCGAGCAGATATTCGTCGTCTCCATCGCCCGGGCCGTTCACTGCGCTACCCTTGCCTGCACCTTCCTCATCTGCACCACCGAGCGCGTTTGCATCTGGACCTTTGTATCCCGCTCAAATCGCACTCCTGACCCGTGGGCGAAGGACAGACGTGGTCGCTTTACCGTTGCGCGTGCCCGTCGGGTCACGGGCCCCATTATGCACCGTCATGTGGATGACCCCGCCGAGTAAACTCGCGTCTAGAGTGGTTACGCCAGCCTCGAATACCTGTGGGCCGAACGAGCCGGTTGAGGCTCGAGGCTCGTACCTTCAGATCGTCGCGTTCCTGAAAGAAGGCGTCGATGTGGCCGAGATCCCATTATCCACTCTGAGGCTCGACAAGCCAGCATCCTGGGCGAAAGGAAAAGGCAAAGCAAGTACGGGGTTAACTGAAGAGGTTAGGCTGGTGAAGGTAGACGTGGGCGGCCCCGCTGGCTATCTCGCTCCGGGAGGGCGTTGGCACCGATTCGGCAATCCTGGCTCTGAAGAAAACAATGGGGGTGCGGCTGCAAAGCCAGGGAGGCAAGGAGGAAGGTTTGGTGTTCAGCGCGCTGACTCTGCTTGGTCAGTTTCAAGCTGGGACTCGAGCATTCAGGAACATCAACGCGAGATGGAGAAGCAGCGCAAAGCTGAGGAGGGATGTTATGCATGGGTGTGCAGGGGACATGGGGTGCGCGTCTCTTTCGCTTGATTGTTTCAGCGTGGCCTTTAAGGTTTGGCGCTCGTTGGGAACGCAAAGGGTTGGGAGCATTTTGGGGCCGCCATCCCCGATTTTCTTGTCTTGGGAAGTACCGGAGCTGACAATATCCGTTTGCTCGGTTTTAGGATTTCTATGTTGTTTGGATTGGGGGAGGGATGGAAGACGATCCAGCACACGCCAATGGCCCACAATTGGATGATTAGGATCGTGTTGGATTATTGGGAAGTCAGGATTTGCTGTCATTAGTTTTGCTGCTCTCAAGTTTATAGGATTGTTTTCTTCAGCTTTGTATCACTCGCTACATACGCAATCGCAACTTGTTCCGGATGAGCTCTCTACTTGGAATCTATTGATACCGAGTGTCGGCACTTGCAAATGGTTGCTGTTCCTGAGTGTTCCAAAAGAACGATGGGTCATGACTTCCAGAGAAACGATGGCATACGGCGAGAGCAGGGGGGCATAGTACGTCACTGGCCAAGGCAATAAAAACTAGTACAAAACGGTAGCAGGCGTGAACGAAAACAAACGTAAAATGCAATAACGATGATGAACCCGTGAAGCAGGAGACAGCGCTGAGAGTATGTGTGATACATGGGAGACGGAACGGTAAGCGTATACATCGTGTTGAGGCGGGAACAGAAGGAAAAGGGAGTTAGAGCTGAATCAAGTCTGACTTGCATCGCGAGCAGCAAGGTCCAGACAATGTCTTTCCAGCTTGCATCTCTCGCCTCAACCGTGCGAGTTGCACCTCCCGAGTTACAGTCCCGCTTTCTTTCCCTGCCACCAACGGCCGCTGCCCCGCTCTTTCCTCATCGCACACCGGTGCGCTTTTGGCCACACCACTCGTACCTCTCCCCCACGGGATCAAACTAGTGAGTCCCGCGAGGGTAAGTCTAGACTGCTGTTGCGCCAGCGCCTGCGTACGAGCCTGCTCAATCGCTGCCTCGATCGCCTCTGTCTCTGCAATCGAAAGGCGCGACTTCGAAGACCGGCTCGAAGTACGCGAGTAAGAAACTGAAAATGGTGAACGAGGTTTGTTGTCGTAAGAAGGGTCCAAGGGCACGCGTGGGGGAGCACGGCCTGTCGGCTGCGCCCGCGTCAGCGACGGTTTGCGTCGCGCTAGTGTGCGAGCATTGGATAATGATCGCGTAGGTGTCGTAGAAGTCGTGGGAGCGGGAGTGAATGTAGGGGGTTTGGCCATCTTGGGAGTGGAGTCCGAGCCTGGTGACGAATGAGCCACACTATCAGCACCAGCACGTGCTTCATACACGGACACCCGAGATGCGGCGCGAGAATCGTCAACTAAGATGGATATCGAGGGAAACGCAGAAAGAAACATCAAGAAGAGAGAGAAACGTCAGTGAGTTGTTGGGGAGCTGGGCCGCAGTGAAGGGTCATTCCAAGGGAGGAAAGCTCGCTTACCCCCAGACTTGTTCTGCGCTTTGTTCTTCAACGAGACAGATACAGGAGCCACGTCAGCCATAGTCGCAGGCGAAACAAGAGCGACAGGCTCGGCCGACTCTGACTTGACGATCCACTCGGGTTTCGGGTTCATGAACGGGGGCAGACCCAATCCATCAAAGGCACCTAGCGAGATGCTTGCGCGAGACGCTCGAGTTCCATGGCCGCGTATTGACCCCATGACGGTACTGCGCCTGGTCCCAAAGGTAAACGCACTGGCACCACCATCACCCTTGAACGTGCCCAACTCGGGTGATGGAAGGTTGGCTGGAGGCAGGTCCTCCTCGCTGGAGGCGTACAAGTGTTCGAGCTGGTCGAAAAACCGGTCGGGTTTGGTAAATGAGTGGCGATTGACGGCGACCGGCCCACGCGGCATCTGCCAACCCTGAACCATTGATCCAGTGCGTGCGTGAGAAGGTGCAGGAGCTGGGGGAGCCGGGGGAGGGAACGCAAAGAGCTCGGAACGGCTAGACGCAGGTTGGGTCTCCGTACGTTGCGAGTTGGGAGACGAGAAGGAGCCCATCGAACAAGAGGCGGATAGCTCCCCGTTGACCTCGTCTACATCACGCTAGTCAGGCAGGTGCGTATAGCAGCAGAGAAAATTAACGACGCACCAAGAATATCGCTTGCAACGTCGTCTTCGTCCTCTTCAACACAATGAGACTCTTCATCCTCGTCCTCGTCCAAGCTGGGCTCCTCGTAACTGCCTTCGTAAACTTCCTCTTCTTCCTCAACAACCACATCCATATTCGGCAGAGGCGATGGCACACGAGGCTTCATCTTCCACGCATCCATATCACCCGACCCATATGACGTAGTCTCATCCACATCCGTTGTCGACGCAGAGCTCACGCTGCCGTCGAACCGGCGTGAGGCCATCGGAACGTTCCAACGCTTGTTCGGAGGGGTAACCGGCCCGGTCTGGCGACGCGCAGCCGCGAGCTCCATCTCGAGCCGACGTACATCCGACTCGAGGTTCACAGCCTTGGCTTGCCAGTGGCACTCGCCCTTGCTAGCCTCTTCGTATTTGGCACGCCAGACCGCAGCGTCGTCGCGTGCGCGTGCAATTATCTTCTCTTGTACGAGGCGACCAGCTTCCCAGGCGCGCTGTTCCACCTCGAGCTCATGGACGCGCTCACGCACAACGGAGCACTCATGACGCTCCGACTCGACACGCTTGGTGTAGAGAGCTGCTTGGCGCTCAAGGTCTTCCACGCGCGTACGCCAGCCAGCGACCTCCTCGACTAGAGCATTTCGTTCGTTCCTGAGCTCGGCAAGAAGCGTGATTTGGTCCTCAGCAAGCGACGACGTGGTGCCTGAAGAAGCGTCCGATGCAACAGACATGCGTTGGGACTTGGCTAGTGCCCTTTCCAGTTGCTCGATACGAGAAATCAGGACTTCTTGGTTCTTCTGGAGGAAGCCTTCAATACCAGCTGTCGAGTTCATCGAGGTCGGGCTCGTCGTGTTCGGGGTAGGAGGCAGACGATTGATAACCGAGTCACGAGACGAGCGGGGGCTATCTGAGCCCCGCGATTCGCTTCGCAGGCTCTGGCGACGTGAAAGAGGGAGACTGTTGCGCGAAGAGCTACCAAGAGCAATCATCGACTGGCGACGAGTAGTACTTCCAAGGTTCAGAGGCTTCATGCCAGGGAGCGAACGAGGTGGGGGCGTGGGCGAAGGTGTTGCACTAGGTGTCGGGAGAGCAACCGTAGCAGAGGCTGCCAGAGCCAAAGCCTTGAGATTGAGCGAGGCAGGTCGGGGACGACTAGGGGAGATAGCACGACTTGGGTGGGACTCGGCCGTAGGTGACTCGACCACGGGGACTATTACAGGCTCCGGAACAGATGCGGGCACAGGCGTCCGAGTGGTGGTCATGTCCTCCTTGTTAGCATCGACAGGCTCGTCCTCTTCTTCCTCTTCAACCAACACTGCGAGCTCGGCCTTAGTGGGCACCGACGGAACAAGGGCCTTTCCAAAACTATCACGCTTGCCGGCCAACGCGCCGTTTGGTCCGAGCGAGAACGGAATAGGCTTGGCATCTGAATAAATAAACAATCAATGCTTGTTTCCACGCGGCGCGACCATGTGCTCACTGTTACTCATGGCCCAGTCAAACGAACGTTCAACATCAGGAGTTCTCCACTCGGGGATCTCGACCTTGGAAAAGCCCAGGTGGGGGAGAATCTCCGGGACAGTACGCGCTTTGCCTGGCCTTGGAGCCTTTCCCTCAAGTGCAAGCAGAGCACGCTCGCGGACTTTGGCGACATCGTCCTTGTCGTTCTCGCCGACAGACTTGAGAGAAGCAGGGTCAAAGCCCATCATATCAACAGAATCACGGCGGGTCGACACCGACGACCGCCTGCGGTGGTGTGACGATGGGCGAGAGCGAGACGGGTTCTGCTGGTGATGAACACGCACAGGAGACGTGGGCATTGGGAGCATAGCTGGAATGGCAGACGCAGGGCGAGACTTGGAGCCACCAAACGAGAACGAGCGGTTGAGACCACCGAGGTTGGTAGGGAAGGACTCGGGCTGGTTCTTGAAGGTTAATGAGGGCAACGGCACCGAATGGAGACCATTATCAGTATTGGGGTCAAGGATAGAAGCACTCCGGGAATGAGAGCGGCGCTTCTGGTGCTTCGTTGCCTCCGACGCGACAGGAGCAGATGGATCAAATTCTGTTGCCGAGTTCATGGAGCTTCCACGAGAATGAGAGCGGCGGTGTGCATGGTTGCCCGAGCTAGACATGGGAGAGTGGGCCTGCTTGGCACGAAAAGTCTTGAGCTAATTTCGATTTTATGAGTTATCACAATCTAAAAAACTAGTACAAAGGTCTTGACGCACCTTCTTCCGAGCGGCAGAGACCATCTCCTCGCGACTGCGAGTGGAAGCATGGGTAGTAGTAGTGGCAGGGGAAGCCATTGTGAGTGTGGGTACAGCGAGCGAAAAAGAAAGTTGCGCAAAAAGTCAAGATTAAGCGGGGGCGCTGTAGGGGAGCGAGAGGGGTCCCGTTGCGGGGTAGTACAAGAGATCGTGAGTAGGAGCAAAAAAAAGAGTGCTGCTGAGCAAGAGAGAGACGTCGAGGTCGGTGGAGGCCGAGTGTAGGTCCAATTTTGCAACATCCCACTTGATATGGTGCCCCTGAAATCAAATGATGTAACAAATAGAACTTTCCACCTAAGCGCTCACCTGCTCCAACCCACCATGCCCGCCGCACCGTACGTGTCATCCGTGCGCTGTAAAACGTGTACTGACGCGTAGTATAGACTCTTGCTTGACCCCCAGATCCGTGACTGGGTATGTTGCCGGATTTTACTCGAAATTATTGGTTGACACGTCCATACAGGTCCTCTTTCCCATCACGCTGGTCATGGTGAGTACTTTTGCTATTAGTTGCAGCAACAAACTGACAAAGCGTACCAGGTCCTAGTTGGTATCCTACGACACTATGTGACCCAGCTCCTTGTCTCGGCCCCAAAACGCCAATCTCTCCTCGTAATCCGCGAACAGTATGTCCGACCTAGTTTTCAGCGCACGCGTCCACTGATCCCGTGCTAGACGCGCAGTCCTCCGCTCTCAGGTCCTCCGCTCGACCTCAACAAACTCACCCCTCCCACCTGCAACCTACAAATCCATCTCCCAGCACCTCTCCCAGGCCTTCACCGCTGGCACATTCCTTAAAGATGGCCCGCCAAAGCCGGACGAAAAGCCTGCAGGTCCGGCCAACCCGCTGTCAGACCCGACACAGATGGAAGGCATGATGGACGGCATGAAGCAGCAGTTTGTGATGATGGTGCCCCAGATGGTCATTATGGGCTGGATCAACTTTTTCTTCCAAGGATTCGTGCTCAGTGCGTTGCACACGTCTCCTCGTGCACAGGATTTCGCGCTGACGTCAGGTCTCAGTCAAATTACCGTTTCCGCTTACGCTCGGGTTCAAGTCGATGATGCAGCGTGGCATCGACACGCAAGAAATGGACGCGCGCTGGGTGTCTTCCCTGTCATGGTACTTTTTGAATCTCTTTGGTCTAAATGGTCTATTCCGCCTCATCCTCGGCAACGACAACGGTACGCCACGTCTACACAATTCCATCCCCAATTTTAACACATCCTACAGCCGCCGATTCGAGTCGCGACATGACTTCCTCGCCCTTTGCTGGCGCCGCAGCGGCCCAAGCCAAACCCGTCGGTCCCCAAGACTTTGGGAAAATATTCGCCGCCGAAAAGGACAACCTCGAGCTCGCCGAGGGACTCTACGTCTGGGCTGGGGAGCACGTCGAGGAACGGCTGCTAAGAAAATGGGGCAAGTTACCATCTGAGAACAAAATATAAAATAATAGATGATACAGGTGGTCGGGGATAATAAAGTGGTACAGTAGGGCAGGGTGGAGAACAAAATACGTACCAGTGTGCTGCACCTCGCTGAGCCTGTGCGCGTTTGTCTTGAAGCGTGTTCGATAAACATGCAACGACTTTGCGCAGAGCAGCTTCACTCGGTTGACTAGAGTCAATCACCAAAATTCGCATAGCGACTCGCGTCTACTTGAATGATACCACCCAACCCATACTCGTCAGCCTCCACGTCCACATCCATATCTTCATCTTCATAGTCCCCAAAGAGGTCGTCGACCCCGTCTTCATCGTCGTCTTCGATGTCATCTTCGTCGACGTCTGAATCGCCTCCAAACGACCTATAGCAACGAGTAAGCAACTTTGCCACACCCAAAGAAAGGTGAACGCACATGTATGCAAGAATTCGCCTTCGCTTCTCTTCTTCACTAATTCCGCGAGTGTTCGTCGCCTGAGCGTGTAGAGCTTGCCTCTGTGCATCCTCTTCATTCTTCGCGTGGGCAAGTGCATACGCATCGCGCTGGATTCGGAGCGCCTCTTCCTCAGACATTGCAGGTCTAAATACGCTGCCATTCGGACTGGTAGGTGAGCTCGGATCCGCCGTGGCGACCATTCCCTACATCCAATCCATCAGCACTCACACGCTCACACAAAACCAACTAATAAAAAAGACGTACATAAGGTCTCGTGGAAAGCATGCTCTTGACCTTCAGCTCGACCTTTACAGGCTTGCCTACCGACATCATGTCCATCTGTCCCATCAGCTCGTGTGTCCGATCCGGCGGTGGGATCTCGGCGCGGAGTATCTCGAGCCTGTGTTCGATTGACTCGACCTTGAGGCGAGCGCGTTTGCGTTCAGTTTCGTCGGATGGTGGGGCGGCGACTCGGCGGCTGCGTGGGTGCATATAAAGAGTATGATTAGCCATGAGCAGATAATATAAAAACAGACAGACGATAGCAAGGATACTCACGGACGATTAACGATCTTCATCTGCCGCTCCCTCATTCGCTCGAGCTCTTGGACGCTCAACCTGTCCAGGTTCTCGATAAGTGTGGGTCCAGTCATCGCACGCGGGCGCGACGTCGACGGGCCTGGTTCATATTCCATTTGCATCATGTCTGACGGTAGTGCTGCAGCTGCAGTAGTGGGTCGCTGTCGCCCAGTACGCCCATCCACCCTAGTTTATATATCTCTCACAGCGCTAGTCAAGCCCGGACAAACTACGACCCCGGGGACTTCCATTGGACTCAGGGGCGTGGTACAAACACGTAATTCGGCCATCAATAAAGGTCCTGTCGCCGTTTCTGGGTTTGTGTGCGAAGAGGGCAAGGGGCGATTGGTTTGCACACGCTTTGTAAGCGCCATTCCCCTTTTTCACTGTATTATACACGCGCAATTCCCGTGTCCTTGCAAGCTATATGCGCTGCGGTCCCCTTCTGTCCGTTTCGGTGAGCTTCCATCTTACATGTGCATGTTGCCCTGATAGAAGCCACGTTAGTCACCGGTAAAGGTTCGGATATGCCTGCGTACCATTCCAGGCGGCATAAATTCGTCGTTGTCGGGGTTTCCAGACATATGCGGCGGGCGGCGCCCTGGTGCACGACCGCTTAGAGGGCCTGGACCAATCGGATCGAACCTACGTAGCAGTCTGAACTATAGGAACATACATGGACAAGAATAGAGACAAACCTAGCGCCGGGAGGTGCACCCATTGGCGGCAAATATCCGTCTCCGCCCCATGGACCAGTTGGTCCCATTCCGCCACGTCCACCTCTCCTTAGAGGATCGTTGAACATAGGGTGGTCTGGCCCGACAAACATCCCGTCACCCCCTGCTGCGGGACCAAAGAGCGGTGGTGGTGCAAAAGGATTGCCCCGCATTCCAAGTGGGTCGAGATCTGAGCGACCAATTTGGAGTGGGTTATCTGGGGGGATATGCGAGGCATAGGGATGGCTGAACGGGCGATCGAGCCGGGGTGGTGGCGAGGGGTCCCGAAGCGGGTTTTGAGGTGCCCGGCCTGCAGAGGTAGGCCCTGGGGCAGCCGCAGAGGTTGTTGTGCTTCAGGCGAGTGGGATGAATAGTTGAACCTGGAATCGACAGGATGCATACCTCTCTTGATAGCCTTCTTTTTGAAGCCCGGGGATAAGAGGTTGAATTATGGATGATTTGAGCAAGTTTATGAGGTCTGTAACGCGCGCAGATGAGATGTATCCATGTACTAGTGGCTGATCGGTGGATCTAGCATCATGCGGGAAGAATGACGTCGAAAGGTAGTCTTGGATATTAATTTCAAACGACTTGGTCTTGTCATCCTGTTTATAGTGTTGATCGGTATATACGAGCGCGTAGTCACAGGAACTAACCTCGACTGCAATCCCGTGCACGATGACCCTCCCGGACAGCTTGACAAGCTTCAAAAGAAACGTAAAGGAACTCTGATCGTGCTTGTATTTGAACGTATAAACGTCTGGCCCCTTGCTGTTCCAGCCCTCGGGAAGCTGCCCGGGGGTCGTACTTGTCTCCGGCTCTTGAGCGGGGGCAGCCTCATCAGTAGCCACGAGCCGAAAGGAGAGTGCAGTCATCGCCGCGTGCAAGAGTACAGCAAGCGCATCTTGTGGGGAGGAGAGTGTTGTAGCTGATCCAGGAAGGATGTTGGGAACGTTACCCAGAAGTGCGCTAGCGTCGAGGAGGTCGGGCATGGTGGTCGTGCAAGCTGACGCAGTATAGATGAGTGGCTGTGCCAGTATAATCTCCACGCATCTAATCTGCCAGCTCACGTGCGCTCAACTCTTTCTTGAGCCCGACGATTTCCAGGCCATGAGCAACGCTCCGGGAGACCCGCTCAGCACCATTGACGAGTACGTGCATATAGCTACCAAAAGACGCGGCCTGACTCTATGCAGGCTTCCCAGCTCTGCGCCTAGTCCGGCGCCGGTGCCAGTTGTGGCCGTCGAAGCCCCAGAAGAGGACGATGATGATGAAGAGTTCATATACCCAGGCTCGCCTGAGCCCCCCGAGCCTGTGGACGCTCCAATGGAACCCATATCTGACCCGCTGAGTGCGCGTCAGGATGCGCCATCGCTCGCCCAGCTGGCAATTCCCTCGGTGCCCGAGTCCCAGCCGCAATCGCCCCAGCCCACGTCTTCCCAGCTCGACGCGATTTATAACGCAGCGGCGGCCGGGTCGTTGCTCGAGCTCCAAAACCTATTCGCGTCGGATACGCGTATTCCGGCGTTTGCGCTGGCTAATGACGCGGCACCGCGTACTGGTCTTACGGCGCTGCATGCTGCGTCGAGCCGTGGGAGGTTAGCGGTAGTTAGGTGGTGTGAGTCACGTAGTGTGTGGATACGAGTTTAGGTTGACCGTGTGTGTAGTGGTTGAAGAGTGCGGCGCGATGACTGACTTGGAGGACAAAGAGGGAGAAGTAAGTTTGTTTTAGCTTGGCACGAGAACGCGCTGCTTATCATGCGCGGCAGACGTCTCTGCACAAAGCCGCATTACATGGCCATCTCTCGGTTGTCACGTACCTGCTGTCTCCCGATGGCAAAGCGGATGTTCATGCTCAAGACGGGGATGGCTGGACAGCTCTACACAATGCTTGCTCAAAGGTGTGTTCTTGTGGTATGTCCTGGCTTCCCATCTTACACCTCGTAGGGGTACCTTGATATTGTACGTTTCATGTGTGAGAGCGCGGGCGCTGCAGATCAGCTCGAGTCGGTCGATGAACGAACTATTCGTGGTGTGGATATCAAGAGTAGGGGTGGCTGGACGCCACTTAGTGAGTTTTGTTTCATTGTTTTGCGGTTCACTTACTGATAAGCACTAGTGAATGCTGCGTCAAAGGGGCACCTCCCTGTGGTTCTTTACCTCTTGACTAAACAGGCTGCTGACCCAATGGTATATCTCTTAATTTGTGTCTTGTTTTTGCATTAACACTACCGGGTAGATCCGCAACAACTGGGGAGAAACGGCTTACGACATTGCTGCTGCCGTGTTTGAAGTTTGGATCTGCGAAGTTTGCCACCTGAGCTATTCTGATATGCTTAGACTCACATCCACATTCAGGTTTTACAAAAAGCCGAGGCGGATCGCTGGCAGGGCTCCCAAACTGTGTATAACCCGCTCGGAGTGCACACGAGTGTCCCGCTTATCCTGTAGTACGTGATTACTTCTACCGATTCGGTTACCTCTGCGATTTTTCCGACTTGCTCATCACGTTTCCTCACACTGCTTCACACTCTATCACGCCACGATACTGATTCTCATTTGATCTTCCAGCGAACAACAACGTCTAGATGTTAGGCTCAAGACCCTTGCCGTCTCGGGTGGTCGGCCAAAGTTCTCTGCTTCGGGGCTAGGCAGGAACGGTCGCAGAGGTCCGTTTGAGCTCTGTCTCCCAGCAGGCTCGCAGATCTCCAACAGGGCAAACCAGTCTGAAATTCCTGGGACGAGCGCTACCAATGGGGCAACCAGCACAAATGGGACGACCGTCAACCCGACACAAACGTATGTAAAGGCATGGCGCAGTGATGTGGTCCTGCCGCTGTTGGAGCAGCCGTTTGCTTTGCCCGTGCCTGTGCCGGGCAAAACACGCGAAGGTGCAGAGAGAAGTCATTTCTGGCTGTGAGTGCTCTCGTTCCACCTCTGGACTCACTCACTCACGCACCCCCAGTTCAGACTGGACACTCGACCTCACGCACCCCCGCGTCAACGCAACTGATGGTTGGCAATACGCTCGTTCGTTTGACGACTCGGATGAAAAATGGACGGCCGATCCCCCGCATGCCCTGGATAAACTCCTGCAAGGCGCAGCGGGGATGACGACCGGGATGGGCGGGAGTGCCGTCAAGTGGGTCCGGCGCCGACGCTGGGTGCGCGTGATGCGCCGTAGACTGGATATCCCTCCGTTGCCGTTTATGGAGCCGAGTGGGATGTATTATGTTACGCCAGACGGGGGTATGATCCCCGCTGGGGAGGAAGGTGGGGAGGAAATGGGGGTTATGGGCTCGGGCGCCGGACAGGACTATGTGTCACACGCGAGGTATGTGGTTGGAGAGCTCGAGAGCCCTGCAGAGGGGATGGGAGGAGTGGGTTATGGGAGGAGGGTGGCGAAGCTTGAGAGGGCGGTGAATGAGCTTCGGGGTGGCTTAGCTGGTGCGTATTATTTGATTGATTCGTTCTAGGCTCATATAGCACGTAGGCGACAATGACGCGGCTAGGAAGGGCCAAGCAGAGAGGCTACTCGAAGAATATGGGCGTGAGCTTCAGCGCACTCGTACTGCGGCAATCGCCGCGGGATACAACATATCTGCAGACGGCAAGTATCTTTGCACTGCCTCCTTACATTTAACCTAACTCCTTGTAGACCCTCAAGATACAGCCGACGACGATTCTGACGGGAGCTTCCACTACCCAGGCTCTCCCACTTCGACCGCTCGTCCCCCCTCTGTCCACTCGCACGTAACTAACACGACAGACTACTTTGCTCAGTCCCGACGCCCATCCGCCAGCGCGGCGCCACACGACTTGACACCGCAGCTGTCCCAGGCGCCCGAGTTCCGGGTGCCGACGCACGAGGCGCCGCAGAAGATGCACACACCTCACTGGACACCACCGACGCCGCACTCGATTCAAACGCGGTGGGAGCCAGATGAGGCTGTCGAAGAGTGTAGAGCATGTCGGAGGAGGTTTACGTGGTTGTTGAGGAAGCATGTGAGTATGGGTCTTGTGTAACTAGTGTGTCGGCACTGATGTTTCGCGATTGGATAGCATTGCCGTCGGTGTGGGCAAATATTTTGTGACCGGTGTTCTTCTAGACGGGCGGTGCTCGACCCCTCGGATGTCGTGCTAGAACCTTCAGTGGTGAGCGGCCAATACGCGGGTGGTTCTTCGACGCACCGCGTGTGCGAGTCATGCTACGACGCGACGACCGTGAGCGTTGGTGTCCCGCGGTCACTGCGTACGCCCGAGCGTATCATGGTTGATGCGCAGAGTTTGCTTGTGCCCAGCCACATGCGCAGCCAAGAGAGTTCGATCAGCGATCTTGCAGAGTTAGTACCCTTTCATCTCGATGGGTAGTTGGTACTAAAGCTCGGTCCAGTTGTCCGGTATGTGGCCAGAATCTGGCGGACTTGGGTTCGGCAGCAGTCCAAGAAGACCATGTGAGGGTGTGTTTGGAAGGCGGGGCGGGCGCATCGAGCCAATCTGCACGGTATCTTGTGTACAACCTCCCTGCGGAGAGTGCATTGATTGGGATCGAATGTAAGTCGACGGGACCAGTTTGCTGCGACCTGGCTAATTCTGTTTGCAGGTGTAATTTGTTTGGAAGAATTCTCGAAAGGTCTGTATCTGTGTTTGAGCAGTTTGCGGTGACTGACAAGTTGGGTGAGTAGGTTCACTTGTAGCGCGGTTGAGTTGTTTGTGTACGTTCCATAATGGTGAGTGCTCTTTCTCGTGGTCTGGTACCTTGACTAAGGCATGTTACAGAGTGCTTGGCGTCATGGCTGCAGCGAGGACGGAGCTGCCCCGTCCATGCACGAGACGCGTAAATAGAGAACGAATGCTTGTAATGTCCATATAATGTCAGTCATGTCTCGGTTTGTTTCGATAAATACATTTTTGGATCGGGAGTTCCGATTACACACTCTCAACGCACTTCTACATCAATTCCAAAAAAGCACTCTTATACCAAAGCTTGGCAGCACCCCAATACAAAGATAATACGACAGGATATGTACAGATGTCTCTGGGGCTCGAGATGGTCGGGACCATGTCCACCCCCAGTCGTCCAAAGATACAAAACCTACAAGACAGACACCAATGGTTTGACCCCAACCACGTCTAGAATGTATCTGCTAGACCCCCGCCTGAAATCAATACCCTCTACCGGACCCGCCCCTCAGCGCTGTCTACGACCCTGTTGCGCCATATCCCCAAATGACAAGTACTGCGTCGACCTCACCGACGGCCCACGCCCGTTCATCCCCCACTGCTGGGGCGGCGTCAACTCGATGTCTCGCAACCCGCGCCGCGCGCTCTCGTACTCGGCTTCCTCGGACCTCTGGCGCTCGACCTCCATCGCGCGCTGGACCGCAAGCCGCTGGAGCTCCTCCTCGCTCTCGTCGGACAAGTAATCGGTCGAGTCGGTGCCGACCGTCGTGTTCGAGTCGCGCGAAGACTCAGAGCCTGAATCGCTCATGGCGCTCGAGAGCCGGCCGATCTGGTTGATCGACGCGGAGAGCGAGGCGAGCGAGAGCGGTTCTGCGTTGGCGGGCGGGACGGGCGGGGTGCCCATGCCTGGTGTGCCGGTGCCTGGTCCGCCGCGGCCCCAGTGCGAGGGGATGGGCGGCTGGACGCCGACGGAGCGCGTGCCGTCCGACGCGCGGATCGTACCGTGCCGCGAGGGCAGGCTGTCCGAATACGAGTTTTGGCGGGGCGGGATGTCGTACGAGCCCGAGCCCGAGCCCTGCCGGCGCGCAATGTACCGGTCCTGTTCGCGCTCGCGGCGGATGGTGTCTGAGCGGCGGGAGGCGGTTGGAGGGGGTGTGCCCGAGGGTTTGGTGGGTTCTGGGCCGGTTGGGGTTGGTGAATTTGGGGTGGGAGTAGCAGTTTGGGGTGAGAATTGGGGGATGGGCGAGCGTCGCTGGGTGGGTGCGCCGCGGACGGTTGTGACGGCTGGTGGGAGGGCGCGCTGGTCCCAGGCTGCGACGATGGCCGCGTAGTTGTCTCTATCGATGAGCGGGGCGTCTTCGGGGCGGGGTGGGCGGCAGCATCCTGGCCTGCAATGATCATGAGCTGGTGCGAGTGGAATGAACGACCAGACACACCATCCTGGGTTGTTGGGCAGCTGGGTGCCAGGCGGGGGCGGGTACTCGCGCGCCCACTGGAGATGAAATCAATATGAGCGCGCGGGAAGAAGAGTGAAAACGCACCCTGCAATAACCGCAGCCGTTTATCGTCGGGACACCTGGACGCAAACATGAGCGATCAGAGTAGTCAGGCCCGCGCAGACGCACCTGTGTTGCGGAAATAGACAACATCGGACCTGCAGACAGGTGAGCACGGGCCGCGTGTTGGACACGAGGACTCGCCTGTGGTTCGAGCGGTTCCTGCACACGCCGAGCGACTGGCGATGGGTGCACTCGCGAATGGGGATTCCCAGCACCCGGCATGCCAGACACGTGTACGTTCCGTCGGGCTGGTCGCGCACTACGCACATTGTCGGTCGTGGCAAGAGTCAAGATCAATCCGATGCAGCCGTCGCATACACGCATGACACCCCGAAGTCTGCCTAGCGCCGGGGTCACGTGTGGCGAGCACCCGAATGCCGGCAATGCGTTCCGGGAAAGGCTGCTTTGGGATGTGGGTGTATGCGCGCGTAAGCCGTGTGTTCTCTTTTCGCATTCCAGAAAACACAGCTTTCGTGACCTCATATAACCCCGTCGGCGCCTCGCCTGCCCCTGAACTCAACTCTAACCCATACTCGCCGCCACTTGTGCCATGGGAAACAAGACCAGCAAGCTTTCGCCCGAGCAGCTCGCCGAGCTCCAGAAGAACACCTACTGTGAGCGCTCTTTCCCGGCATCCTGCCCTATTTAACCTGTGTCCAGTCGATAAGAAGGAGTTACAGCAGTGGTGAGTCGCATCACGGCATCTTCACACGATCGCTCATCACCTCAATTGAACACATTTATACTCTCCCCGCCCCACAGGTACAAGGGCTTCCACAAAGACTGCCCCAGTGGCCATCTCGACA
The DNA here is from genome assembly GCA_019616945.1 of Ceratobasidium sp. 414. Lineage (NCBI taxonomy): Eukaryota > Fungi > Basidiomycota > Agaricomycetes > Cantharellales > Ceratobasidiaceae > Ceratobasidium > Ceratobasidium sp. 414. The sequence goes on from WSTK01000026.1 coordinate 88,085, forward strand.
AGCACGAGTTTAGCCGGATATACAAGCAGTTCTTCCCCTTTGGCGATCCCGGCCAGTTCGCGGACTACGTGTTTAATGTGTTTGACAACGATAAGAACGGCACCATCGACTTTAGAGAGTTCATTGGTGCCCTCTCTGTCACGAGCCGAGGCAGATTGGACGAGAAGCTCAAGTGTAAGTGGGTGCAGGGTGTGGCTGGGATTGCTGACCAAATCCTGGGCGTAGGGGCGTTCCAGCTCTACGATATCGACGGGGACGGATTCATCACCTACGACGAGATGCTCCAGATTGTCCGGTCGATATACAAGATGACCGGGCAGATGGTCAAGCTCCCGTCGGACGAGGACACGCCCGAAAAGGTTATAATCTCGCAGTGCCCATTCCGTCTCACTCTGACAATGTCCACAGCGCGTGGACAAGATCTTTAGGAACATGGACCGGGACAAGGACGCCCGGCTCACATACGACGAGTTTGTCGAGGGGAGCAAGCAGGATCCTACGATTGTCCAGGTAGGTCCAAGAGCTGCTGATCTACGAGCATCTCTCACGCCCACGCTAGGCACTCTCACTCTACGACGGCCTCGTCTAGGCGGTGCGGGCTGGGTTGCGCCACTCTGCCCTGTTTTCCTCTTGCGTTTTGGCTATACCCCACCTTGGCAGTTCCTGTCCTTGTACTCGTATGAATTATGAATTATACAAAACAGTCCCACCAAGGCAGTGCGCCAATGATGCAAATCGCCCTGAGGTCAAATTGCTCCAAAGCGCTGTGTGCACACGTTTTGACCTTCACTCCTCTGTCCCGCGGCTCGCCCACAAGACAACGCATCGCCTGCGCAAACCACGACGACGATGAGGCTCGCCACAGCGGCAGCGGCCGTCGCACTAGCCGGGCTCGCAGCCGTCGTGCGCGCGACACCCAACACCGTTCCATTCGAGGACTGCACCTCGAGCCAGACACTCGCCGACTCGCGGTACAATCCCGCAGAGCAGATAAACATCACGACTGTATACGCCCAGATCGCAGACATCGGGGATGGCAAAGGCGAGCAGCTCCGGCTGAGTTTTCTGGCCGAGATGGGCAAGGAGCTCATCGGGTTCAGCAACACGACCAACTACTCGAGTGCGTACATCCTGCCATTGTCGTGTGACGACGTCTGATCGACGGCCAGCCACGCTCATATCTACCACGAGCTTCGCGACATTCAACGTCTATACGAACCGCACATTCTTCTGCGTCAACACCGTCCCACCCGCACCCACCCCACCGCAGCCATACACCGACATCAGCTGCGTTGTTCCCGCCGGCCCACTCGCGTTTGGCCTCGCGATTCCTATTAGACACCCATACCAGCTCGTGACACTCAATACGCGCGTCCAGGTGCTCGATACGAGCAACCCAGCCAAGGAGCTTGCATGTGTCGACGTCGGCGTCACGCCCGTCCGCGATTCGGGCGTGGGTGGCTCGTTTGATATCGCGGGTGTGCTGTTCTGGGTGAGCGTGGGCCTGGCGATGGGGTATTGGGTGGTGGTTGGGGCAGCGCGGGTTGCGGCGGCTTGGCGCCGCGGGAGCTGGGACTCGAACCAGCGCTGGGTGTACATTCGCTGGGCCGGCACGGTGCTAGCCAGTGCCATCAGTGGTGAGCGCTTGGCGGCGTCGCCAGCGCTATTGAGGTTTGGTGAGTTCCTGGGCTATGCTTTGCGATGAATTGGGTTTTTTGACGTGGATTTCGGGAAGCTACGCCGTCCATGCGCGATATTATTTTCCACACACAGTGGTGTGCGTGTTTGGCGATGGTCGCTGTCGAATGGCCGACGTTTGTTTGTGAGTATCTCGTTTAGACGATGTATGTGGTACTAATTGGAGCAGACCCCATTCTGTCTAATACGGCATGGGCCCACTTGCTATACAGTATGTCTAAAGATAGAACATCCGGGCTCGGCTAACCCTTTAACAGATGTGACGATCATCCAGGGCGCGAACTCTCACGTCGAGCACTGGTGGCCGCTCCAAACGCCTTTGTACAACCCACCGAGCACGTTCAGCGACCAACTTGCAAACAAGTCTTCTCCACTCTACCTCGATCCTTTGGCCCCCAACACCCTCTTTACCTTTCCTAGTTTTCCTACCGATACTAGCCCGGGTATTCCTGCGATGGCCGCTGCAGTTGGCCTGCGCGAGCAAGACTTGTTTGGGATGTGCGTCTCCACGTTCTTAGCGATCGTCTGCTCGGCGCTTGTTGTCAGCGTTTTTATCTGGGCTGTCGACTGGCTCATTTCTTCGGTTGTCAATGGCGGAGCTCGCACCCATCGCAGCACGCGCGCGCCCGTTGCGATCAGTACTGCCAATACATCCGGGACGACCGACCGAGATAGCAAAGATGCGCATTTCTCCTCGCCGCGTTCTCCCTCTCCCGATTCTCAGCACTTCCACTCCACAACACGCGCACTTGGCGGAGGACACGTCCGGCGGGGATGGTGGCGTTACCGACTTGGCCAGAGCTCTTTCCACGGGAGTGTCCTGCATGGTAACCTCGTGCGACTACTTTTGCTATTCCACCTGCCCGTCACAATCTTTTCATGCTATCAGTTTACGCTTGGCCGGTCGACAGCGACGCATCTCTCGATCATCATGGCTGCGCTGTCCTTTGCAATCTTTTCGATCGGGGTTCCGATGTTCTTGATCTACCGGGTGATGGCGACGCCGACTGGCAAGCTGTACGATGCGACGCGGACGTTGTTGTCGCTCGGTCCGCTGTATAATCATTATGGACATGGAAGCCAGTTGTTTGCTGGGTTATTCTTTGCAAACAACATTGCACTTGGTGAGCATTGTTTCAGTTTGGAGAACGTGTTTTACTGAGAGACGACTAGGATCTGTCATTGGCGCGGGACAAAAGAGTGGAACTGCGCAGTCGATTATTATACTAGTGATTGAAGTAGTTTCGGCCCTGGCCACGAGCATTTGGCTGCCTTGGGGCAAGGGTGCACATATGAGCGCCGTTAGCTTCATATTCTGCATATTGAGGATCATATCCTCTGTCTTGCTCGTTATTTTGAGTCCAGCAGTAAGTGCTCGCTGCATTTGACCGTTTGTATTTACTTAATTTGCACCAGGTCTCCATCGGTGATTCAGCGGGCGCATGGATAGCTTATGCCATTCTGATTATTATTGCCGTCATCTACGTGATGTTTATTCTCCTACTTGCCTGCAAAATCCTCGAAGGACTCATTCGACTGGTCTGGAATATATCCTTTGACCGCTCGCACCACTCGATCGACAGCGGGCTCGCTGGTGCGCTTGGTCAAGCTGGGTGCTGTGGAGCCCGGAGAAGACGTCGCCGCTCAAGGGGTCATCGGTACCAGCTCTCTGGTAGCCAGTCTGGGAGCGCGGGTTCGAAAGCAGGGATGTCCGGACAGCGGACGTCTGGACAGCGGACGTCCAGCGGGTTAGATTATCCGGTGAATGGTTTGGAGTATCAGGCAAACGCGATGGGGTATCCTCCTGGCCCGAGCGCCGTCATACCTGCTCCACAATCGTACTTGCGCCCTGAACAAGTATGGCAACCGTATCGGGAGGCTGACGATGACGAGGGTGGATATATCATGCAGTCATGGCATCAACACCCCAACCAACCCGGATACCCTCCGGCCCAACCAGGACCAGGCTACCAGCCTATTCCGATCCAGCCCTCTCCTGCTTCGGCGTCCGCCTCGTCTGGGTTCTCGCGCGTCAAGGGCGGCCGGGCGCACTATGACTCGCCGTTTGCGATTCGCGCACCCGCACGGCCATCACCGCTCTCGTCGCAGGTGCATCTCCCACCGGGCGCACGTCCACCCGACGTTGTAGCGGGGGGAACGGGCATGTCGAGACACTCGCGGACGCGTAGCCAGACGGCCGTAATCGAGGACGCGACGCGACCTGTGCCGTTGGCACCAAGTGTGCTTCCTCCGCCCATGATCACAGCCGACGATGAAGACTCGCCCGCGAGTTCTGAGCCTGTCCGGCGGAGGTTCTGGTTTGGACGTGGCGGTGGAAGCGGAGATTCTCAAGACGATGGGAGTTCGGGCGTGACGGGTGCCCAGGGTGGGAAGACGTCGTTGTGGCCATTCGGGAAGCGGAGGCGCGGGAGCGAGGCGGATTTGGATATTGGTGGGGGTGGAGATGATGACGGAGGAGGCAAGTCGAGCGGGTTTGTGGTTACGCGGCGGGGTAGAGGGGGTCAAATGTCTGCATCTGCGAGTGGCGAAGGTGGGGAGGAAAATGCTGCGCCTACATCGTCGTTTGCTGTCATCCGCCAGCCTCGGCCAGGTACGGGGGACAGCAGTAAACGACAGTCTACTGTTGGGTAGTTGATACCTTTGGGTATATTCCATAGACAGTCTTTTATTTTTGTGTATCCAGTTGGTCCACGATCATGCCCCTTTTTCTCTTTATTTGTTTTCCCTCGCTCTTCAGCCACGGACCTTGATGGCGGATCTTGTCTATAATCAAAACAGCGAATCTTGCAATAATAGATACTCCTTGCTACTTGTGGATTGCGTAAAGGTACACTTTATAGCACTTCAGAGATAAAAATGGACTGAGTGGTGGTCAAGACAGCAGACAAAACTTGGAGCAGACAGATTGATACAGCTAATGTGTGGGAATGGGAATGATGACAGATTCAAAACCGTGAGTGGAATGCAAGGCAAACGTCCGTGTATATGCGTCATAAGTCGTAACTTCATCTTGTATCCTCCGTTCGAACCAGCTCAAAAGTCGCCGACCGCGCGGAACCTCGCAACCCAATTGGCCCCATCCCGGTTGTCCCACCACTCTCCCTGCCCCGGCACCCGATAACGTACCGCAAACATCAAAATCTTGGCACGTACAGCTGTCCCAGCCGATGCCTGGATACCCACCTCCGCAAGCGGCAGATGAAACTCGAAATCATCCCACCCGTCTGGACGAGGCGGCAAGTCCTGCGCGCTGTCCGTCCAGCGCGAGCCGACCTCGCGGCGGGTCGCCCAGTCGTCGGCAGTGTAGACGATGCAGACGTGCTTGTCGAACGCGACGTTGCGCACACGCGCGATGCCCGTGAGGCTGTCGCCGTTTGGCGAGAGGCGGACGTACTGCGTGACGATCATCCCGTGGTTGGGTGCGTTTGCGGGCGATGGTAGGTGCGAGTCGTAGGCGAGTTGGAGGTGCATCTCGTGTCCATGTCCAAAAGGAGATGGGGAGTGCGGAACCTCCTCTGGAGATCCGCCGGTAAACCCGTATGCAGCCTTGTGCATCGGTGAGGCGATGACGGTCCCGGGCAGACGCAGCGGCCTGAGACGCACACGTGGGCTGGGCGGCGGCGGTGGCGTGCGCTGGCGGGGAGGTTCGAGGGGAGTATGGGTCGGGTCCGAGTCGTGTGCGGGGGCAGACTCGTCGAAAAGGCATACGTTTTCGAGCGCTTCGGAAAAGTGGACGTGTGCGCGCGCGTGTTCGTGCTCGGGTTCGTTTTCGGATGAAGGCTTCTTGTCTTCCAGAGTATTAAGTGAAGAGCTCGAAGCGGATGTCGGGATCGCAGAGTCCCATCGGGCAGAGTTGGGGATGTGGTGAGAGGCCGAGCGTTTGCGGTGTTTGAGCAACGGCCGTAGCTCCCGACCGTCTTTGAGTTTGATGCATGGCGTAGGTAGCTGCTCGGGCTCCTCGTCGAGCTCCTCGTAACACTGTTCGCGCTTTGTATTCTCGGTCTCTGCGGTGCCAATCAGGGGAATGAACCCCAGGTCGAACGCCGCGAAATGGCGGGCGGGGCGCTTCAACGGCGCAGCTTCGTTTTCCTCATTTGTGTCCGAGTCAGGTGGTGTCGGGAGCGGCCATTGGGAGTTCAGCCATTTGGGACCCGACCCAAAGGACGGCTTGGCTGGACTCGACATGCTGCGCGCACGAGGCAGGGGTGGGGACGACATTGCGGGGTCAAGTTGCGCAAGAGGAAGGGGGAGGCTGACAGTCGTTCTCGCTCCCGAGATCTGGCGAGTTTTTAGGTCCTGGCCGGGTGGTCACGAGCAGATCGGGATGTATGGGACCGCGATTGAATGCCAGCAAGTTCGGGCGCAAAGTGCAGAGGCTGGACAGGCGAATGATGCCCAGGGCAAACCACGTTTGCAAGGCACTAACGGAAGGTAGGAAGCTGGGGGATGAGATTGGGGCTCCCATGAGATCCGAGCCTAGGTTGGTTTTATGTAGCAAAGAACCAACGGTTAGACCATGGGCGGAGCCATCTCCACTCACTGCAGTCGGAGTGCAGCAGCGAAGGTTCTCGACAGTGGGGGAGCGTTGGCGCCTACCCTCAACGTAGCGTCGAAGTCAAGCCAGGAAGTCCCCCAGGATTCATCTCGTTGGTGTGCGGCAGCACCCAGTTAGACACATGAGATCCAGTTCGTTTCGAGGGGCAGCGAGTGATCCGAGATTCAAAATCAGAAGTATGATCTGCGCCCTTGTGGATCAGGCGCCCAGTTGTAAGCAAGAACACTTTGCCACCAGTCACCACGTACTATGAGCCTTGAAGAAGCTGCCAATATTGCCTCGGAATGTGTGTCCAGTAAGTATTTCGTCTTGTCTTAGATATGGTATATCCATCAGCAGCAGCCCTCGACAACTTGCCAAGTGAGGTGGCTTTCCTGCTCAACGAAATCAAGCTCAAGGACCAGAAATGCCAAGGTGAGGCGAACCGTTTTCTGCAACACTGAGCCAAAACTTGATTCATGTTCCAGAAATCCAGGAGCGCAACAAGGCCAGGATGGCCAAGGCACTGGCACACCGTACCGGCAGCCTTTCCGCCGCCAACCCCGCCAATGCCAACCCCGGCCCCAAGGATCCCTTCGCCGCTGGAACACAGCTGCAACTTCAACAGAAGATCAGGGCCGAACAGGAAAAGGTCGAAAAACTCACTGCCCAAAAGGTCGCGCTTGCAGAGCGTCTCCAGTCTCTGGTCCTAAAGGCCGCGGGGCGAGTCGAGGCGGATCTCACACGCGTGCGCATAGCGAGCGGGGAGCTACCCGCCCCACAGATCGCGGTTCCCGAGCCTCCGCCGGAACTTCCTTCGTTCACAGTCCCGCCCACTTTGCAGATCCCTGCTGCAAGTCCCGCGACGATTGCGAGGACACTGCCTCCGGCAACCGCTGCAGCACATGAACCCCGGCCCGCACCCGTCCCGCCGGTAGTTGTTGATATGCAACTGCAGAACAAACGTGCGTCTGTCATTCCTTGCCGTCTACATTTCCATTGACGCGTTTTCACAGGACGTCGCACGACAGGCGGTGCTTCTACCCCAATCATGAGCAGCCCCTCGGCTTCGTTGCTCTTGCCTGGAGTTACCCCGGTCACACGACGCATGCGCCCCCAATCTGCGCGTCGCCGACCTAACGCAGAATCAGATGACGAAGACATGGATGGACAGGGAGAGGAAATAGAAGGAGGCGAAAATGAATTCGACCAATCCGACACCTCCTTGTATTGTTTCTGCAACGAGAGGTCGTACGGCGAGGTAATCATTCCTACTCGGCTATTTCATGGCATGTCTAACCCGCCTTTCTCAGATGATTGGATGTGATAATGCCAACTGCGCAATTCAATGGGTGAGTCACTTCGCCCTGGAACGCAAAACGGCTACAAATACATTCGTTATAGTTCCACATGGACTGTGTCGGCCTAAAGCCTCCCGTACCCGCCCAGATGAAGTGGTTCTGCTCCCGCTGCAGGGGTGAAGAACACGAAACCCCAGACATCCAAGTTGCTGGTATTTCGCCTGCGGCGGTTTCCAAACCCGTTCGCAAAAAGGGGAGGCGTGCATAAGACAACCGCCCATCTCCCCCCAGTCACCGTCCAACTGCCGTTCGAAGTTTGAATCGTTGTGGGTATGCGCATGCAGAGTGTAACCTAATTTACATAGGGTATACATACAGCATAAATAAGAGTTAATTAATAATGTCCATTTCGTCGGATAAGCCCTTGGTTTTAGTCGGCAAACTCTCCCTCCTCTTCTTGCCACCCCAATACCTCGTGTGGAATCCCGAGTGAGGTCAGCATAGTCCCCAAGGTGTGGGCCTTGGGCTCGTCTTCCTCCTGCTCTGAACATTCCACCCCGCCTTCCTTGGTCTCTGCAAACTCGTAAGCGTCTTCGTGAGGCGGAAGCATCGTCTTGCGCGGCACAAATGGTTGGTTTAGCTTCTTCACCACTGCTCGATATACCCTGTTCCCATCGGGAGGAGTAAATATTTCGTCGGTCTCCATATCACCCGAGTTCTGCCCCATCCGGCCGGTCCCAGTTTGGTATTCTCGCTGCGGCTTGGCGTCCCACCCCCAGCCATCTCCCTTGTCCTTACCCGGGTTGCTCCACGAGTCCCCGCCCGCAGAGTCCTTGACAAGTGCCCACAGATCTTGCGACGCCTCCCTCGCCGCATTGCGCCACCGCAGAGCCAAGGCTTCGAGTTCTTCATCATCCATCACCTTGGCAGGCTGAGTCGACGCAGGCCGGGTGGGGTCCGCAATTCCACGAATCCGCAGCGCATTGCGAAGCGACTGGAGACGCTGCTTGAGCGCCTGGACTGTGGCGCTCGTCGGACGAGTCGACTTGGCGGGCGGTTTGAATGGCCGAGCAGCCGCCACACGGAGTGGCCGAAGTTTATAGGTGCGTGGCGTGGTTCCAGAGGAAGACTGGGCAGGCACAACGTCAGCCTCGGATACTGGGTCTGAGCTCGGCGGTCCGGGGAGCCTATATGCGGCGGTTGCGGTCGCGGGGGTCGTAAACACGTCGGGCTCTGTAGGTACGGCCGGGCTGGAAAAAGTGTGTTGCTGGATCTTGGATGGCCGGAGGGGCGTCGAGAAGCCACCGGCAGGAGGTCGGGTGCGCGGTTTCGTGGCCCCTTCACCCTGTGAGTTCCGCAGCGGGGACACAAATGGCGCTAGGGGGAAGGGTGATGGGCCAGTGCGACGTACTTTGGGAAGAACAGGCTGGTCCTCTGGGGGCGACTCTGCGCGACGCTTTTTCACAGGTGGGTGTTGAGGGGAGCTTTCAGGAAGGGGGGGCGGCGAGCTCGGGGGAAGCGAGGACGACGGCAGGGCACAGGGAATCGATCGCCGAAAAGGCGACCTGAACGGCGCACCTAATCCTGTACGAAGAACTGCTTTTTTCATAGGTTTAAGCGGGGGAGGGCTGCTAAGTTTCATAGGACTAGACGGGGGTGTAGAATGAAGGTTTGCTTCCGCCTGAATCTGAACTGGCGAGGCTAATGCTGGCGTCTCACGACACGAAGGCGGTGTGCTGGGCCTCATTTCGGGCTCGGGCTGGGAGGAATTAGGTATAGGAGACTGGAGTCGGAGTTTCAGACGCGGTTTGCACTGAATGTAGACACGGTTGCTTACACTACGGGGCATCCTGTCAAACTCTGAGTCTATCTGTTTGACAATATCTCCAGTTGAGAGAGCTACGTTGTAGAATACTGGACTCGCTTTACCATGGTCCTGTTCAGGTGGCGAATCTGTTTAGTTGGATGAACGCTTAACAGGAGCCACTAACAGAGGTTGGCTTGGCTATGAAGGTTTGAAGTAGTAACCTTTGCTGGTCAAGCGTCGAAGCCATGGGCGCCTCTATATCTGCCCCTTGGTCCCCCCGATCGTGCGAATCCATGCAGATAGTGTTACCCGGTGCGGCGTCCTGGAAGAAAACAAACACGTTGATACCAATGCTCTAGATCGAGAAGAACGGAACTTGCCTTCGGCGAGCTCGAATGCGCGACATCGGTGATCTGGTGGCCAGTGTTTGACCCAGACAACACCAAATCACGCTCACACACAAGTCCTTTACCAGCCATTGTCTTGTCGGATCGAGGGTCCTTGGTGGACTGTGGTAAGATCTACAGAAGCGCCGTTGCATTGGACAATTGGCTTACCACAACCTGATTTGCAGTACCCACGCTCGCAGCTATTGTTTCATCACCTTTGCGCCCACCTATCACCGTCTCGCAGCAAACGATAACATGAGAAGTACCATTAGACTGTGGAGATAAAGCCCCCACGCCATGAACTTCTTGGGAACGCGTTGGTGAGCGGTCAGCTGGTGTGCTCCGTCCGTCGGGGATTTTGACCGAAGTTGATGCCTCGGTTCGGTCAGGGTACGAATCTTTCAGCGCGCAAGTCAATATTCTCTCTGCTACTCGTCGAGGACAAAGCCTAGCCTGGGCTAGACTTACTACTGTGAGACTTTGCACATGCTCCAGGGGCCGCGCCGCGATCTGCCGTCTGCGAACCTTGGTGGACTTCGGGGGTCTGTATGCGGTCAATCGACCAAGATTAAAGACGATAGAAGTAAGGGACTTGGATGCCGGACAACAAAAGCGGTGGTGCTCACGCTGCTGGTACCATTGAGTTCGAAATTATGGGGGACACCACCACGAGCGCTTCCGATGCTCCTGTTTCACGTTTGCTTTGGAAGAGACATTATTTGATGAACTTACCAATCAGGATGATGTACTCCAGTACCTGAGCACTTCTCCTCGCCGCCGCTCATCTCTCCGTTATCTTGAGGCTGGCTGGATGGGCAGGTACGTTCTTCGCGAGCCGAGCAGTGCCGATCCAAAACTTGGCGAGTCGGGTGTATGCGCGGGTTATCTTTCGGTGCAGCCAATAGTGCGCAAGCATCAGATCCCGCGTCCAAGGTTCACAAAAACCGTCAAGACTACACCTTCTTGCCGGTTGCGGCTTTTTCCACCAGATGTCGGTCCCACGTTGTTGTGGCGTCTCTGGCTGGTACCAACGGTAGAACAGGGACAAAGCTCCAGTCCTGTTTCCTTGATAGCCCTATCGTTTTGACGTAGCAGATCAGGCAAGTACGCAGCTTTGTCCGTTTGCGACACCAGATTCAGCTGTGGTCGTCGGTGGGAGAAGCAGACGGCGCAGAATTGGCAATCGTCACGACTCCACGTGACCGCGAAGCGAGCAAGAAGCAAGGTGACGCGCCTCTCCAGCCACTACCCAGCCACCATAGCAAACGCGATGAACGGAACTATCAAGTCTGAAACTGAAAATTACGAACATATGGGTGCGATGTATTCCGGGGGGCTATCTACATCTATAGTAGGATACTAACTGGATGAACAGACGACGACACGCTGTGGGACGTGCACGGTACGCGCCCTTGGTGCAAACACACGCGTTTACTTACGCTTTATTAGTTGAAGTACGAATGTCCCCACACTCAGGGACCCCCCATGCCACGATCCGCAGCGCTGTCGAAAAGTTTCTCCCCGAAAGTCACGTTGAGATCAATGTACCAGAGACTGTTGTGGGCTGGCACGAGAACCCGATCCTCGGGCAAGAGGTTGAGCTCATACGCATCACTGAAGGCGGTACGAGCACATGCAACCTTTTCAAATCACTTTGGTGTCTCACAAAAGCGTATTAGCATCTTCAACACCTGAATTGCCGATTAGTTCTGCTAACCTGATCGTCCACGTATACCAGACGGTAGACAGCGGATTCGAAGATCAATTTGCTAGCGCCGGAGAGGACGGCGACGAGGTACCTGTTGTTGCCACAGTCTGTGAATTACCATCTCGAGTATGGGAGGGGCTGTGGGATACGCTCGTGTACGAAGACGATATCAAATCTCGTCTATTAAGCTACATATACGCCACGCTGCTTCTTTCAGACGCAAACGTGGATCGTGAGTCCGCTGGCCGAGCCAAATGTGCCGTGTTAACTTGTGATTTCTCCACTCAGCCAACGTAGTTTCCTGGAGCCGCGTTGTGTTGTTACATGGGCCGTACGTGCTTGTCATCCTACGCCCGTGTCAAGTTTACCTTTCTATATGTTTTAGCCCCGGTACCGGAAAAACCTCACTGGCTCGTGCCTTGGCACAGAAGCTAGCGATTCGTCTTCAGCACCGATACTCGGCTGGTGCGCGCCTCATGGAACTAAATGCGCATTCCCTATTCTCGCGCTGGTTCTCTGAAAGTGGGAAGCTCGTTCAGAGAGCGTTCGCCGGTATCATGGAAATGGTAGACGATCCGGATTTGTTTTTAGTTTTGCTCCTTGGTAAGTTTAAGTATTACGTTTTTTTGTTTTACAATTAATAGATGATTTCGCTAGACGAGGTTGAAAGCCTCACCATTGCGAGGACAGCGGCCATGTCGGGGACCGAGCCTGGTGATGCGATGCGTGTATGTCATTTCCCAACCAGGTCGCATACATGCGGGCATTTAGACGTTTGACCTACCCACAGGTAGTCAACGCACTTTTAGTTCAGCTCGACAAGTTGAAATTGAAGCGTAACGTGTTGATCATTTCTACTTCCAATCTTCCCGATGCAATTGGTACGTGGATTTTTTTAAATAGTAATTTTCGGGATCTATAACCGAACGCACAGACTCTGCATATGTTGACCGAGCGGACATTGTGCAGTATGTCGGCCTGCCGTCGCGGGACGCAATATACTTTATCCTCCAGTCGTGCATAACTGAATTCGTGCGGACGGGAATTATTCGGCCAATTGTAAGTTGTAGACTCTTTCGTGAAGCTCCTACCGTGGGTCCCCCCTCTTCGGCAAGACGAAGCCTTCCCAACAACCCCACAGCTAACAGCCACATATACTTTACCTTACTCTCTCTTGCCATATTGCTGTGGCGTTACCCTGGGGCCTGCATCTTCAGCCTTTCTGCTCCACCTCTAATTTTTCTGCTGGGTTTTGCCCATTGGCGATTCGAAATCAATTCGGTCGTGTGTGTCCTGCCCCGGGCGCCGCTGGCATCGGGGCAATCGACGCCGGTGCGCGCATAATGATCTTAGCCCATGCACGGCCTAATTATGCCGAATCGAGACAGGCCCGCTTATTCATGTTTCATCCCCGAGGATTTCACGGGGCTGACATTCACCTGCAGGAAACGCTTAGCGCGAGCGAGGCGGGCACGGACTCGGTCAACCGCGAGCTCAACGAACCGATCCGGGCTTCAGACACCGAACAAGTCCGCTCAAAAAAAGTGAGCGTGCAACTGTACAATTTGGCATCGAAATGCATGGTACGTACACCCTGTCCCTGAGGTACAATCGATACCCGACGCATACACCCACCGCTCCCACCCCTTGACTCTCGATCGCCATCTACCCTTTTCGTGCCCATCTCCTCGCTCGTTCCATCTGGTCTTGATCGCTGCTGACGCCAGTCGACCCAACGCCACAGGGTATGTCTGGTCGGTCCCTTCGGCGGCTCCCGGTCTTAGCATATGCTCAGCATGTGGGTCTTGCTCGTGCTGGCCAAGCCAAGGCGAGAGACATTAGCGTATGGCTCGCTGCGATGGAACAGGCGATCGCCGAGGACTCTGCGGGCCGTCGGGACCTTTACGCACGCGTCAAAACTGAATGAGCTGTTGTACATTTACGTTAGCACGCCAATAAGATTCGTGTGGGTAGGAGGCCCATCGGCCGTTGCACGTTTTTTCATCTGTCTTTTCGTGCGGTCCACATGGGCTCTCCTGCAAAGTGCATCGCGTTTGATCGACAGGACATCCGTTTCTGGCAGCACCCACAGCAAAAACAGACAGGATCGTCAGACTAAGGAACAAAAGGCTTAATGAAGAGTTAATAGTCGAGCAATTGAGTACCCGAGGCAAACTGAGTCGCGGTGGGACACGCTCCGCCACTGCGAGTTTCAGCTGCACTTGCGCTGGCCGGGCGGCACCGCGGAGCATGTAGCGACGTCGGCTCTAGTATGTGGACACGCACAAAAGGCCCCGATGGCGTCCGGCTAACATGCGTGAGCACGCGCTGCCCCCTGCATGCGACGGGTAAGAGTATGCAGCAGCCCGATCAAATTTCATGCCGCACACCGATGAACTTCTAGGTACGTGTCACGCGAAAAAAAAGTCAGAGGCAAAGATTGACAGTGTATATTTAATATTGCAACAGATGGTGGATGAGGTATTCTACTAATGGCTGGCCGACATGAAGTGACAGGAAGGGAATTAAGGTGCAGGGGAATAGTGAGTGTGTGGTACAGAACAACAGACAGGAGATGAGTACGATGAGAGATGGAAAGAGATGAAGGAGAAAACGTAAGATTCGAAAAAAAGAAGCCGAGCCAACGCAGTGTCTCGGCTCGATGCTGCCCGCGCCACACTCCCTGCACAATATTAATTAGATTACAGAGCGAATGCAGAACGCATGTTTTCAACAAGTCGTGATGAAGGGAACCACCAAACAAAGATGTAGAATAGAATAATACCCAGAGATTATAAGAAAAGAGGGCAGAAAGAAAAGAGTGCCCGAAAAAAGTTCGAAAAGCAAACCACTCACGCCAACCCAGTGCGGGAGAAACGTTATGGGGTGCCCTTGTCATTTCGCGGCGCATGGTGCGCGATACCCTGCCCGAGGGGTTTGGGGCCAACCTTTTCGCCCGCGGTGGCTGAAAAGGTCATGTACGCCCTGCCAACCTCTTCTACGTCGCCCGTCTCAAATCCGGGGGGGACGGCGGGGCCGTGAATCGATAACGCCTCCAGGGACGCGATCGTGTCGTTCTCCGCCATCTCAACCTCCTCGACCCAGCTGGCGAGATCCTTGAATCTAGGGGTCTTTATAAACTATGAGGCGGACAAGGTTAGAGAGGCCAGTGGGGAAAACGTGGCTAGCGTACATTGGGTAATGAGTCGGTTGCCATCAATCGGAACACATGGAGCTGTATCCTCTCGTAAAGCTTGATCAAGTTTTGGAGCTGGGTTGCATTGAACGAGGCTGCCTCTTTGGGGCCGACGTTGCCGGGCCCTGATCGCGAGAAGCCGTTGTCGACCATGACGTCCTCGACGTAGGCATACAGCTCGTTTCGTAGCGCATGGTCAATGTTGAGCTCGCACTGGCTTTGTGGAGCGAGGTAGGTGTTGTAAATGAGAAACGTAAATTGGACGAGCGCCTCGTGGTGCTTTTCCATCGCCGCCTGGCCGGGGGTGGGTGACTTGGCTGTCGAGGGCCGCGAGCTCGGCGAGTGTGAACCGTGAGAATGACCATGGGTGCTGGCCGCCGCAGTCGATGTCGTCGTGAACCGTCGCTTCAGGTCCTGTACCTCGAGCCAAAACGACAGGTTCTCCTCGCAAAAGTTGCCGCGCAAAAACTCGCGGAACAACGATCGCAGCGCAGGCTCCTCGAGGATGCGCTTCAGTCGCTCCGAGTTGGTCTCGTTCTTGGCGATGCGCTCGCTCGAGCCGTGGTAGCCCTCGCGCAGCTTTTCAGCGAGCGACATCCTCCGTTGGATCTTGGCCTCGGTTGCAGTCGCGAGCGTCTCAGGTCCCTGTGGACCGGCTCCAGGCCCAAACGCCAGCTCGCTCACGACCACGCCCTCGTGGCTGCCGTCGGTCGACGGACGCTCCGAAGAGTGCAGGTTGGTCTGGGAGGTGTTGGGCGAGCCCCGCATGCCTTGAATGCCACCTCCCCACTTGGCGACCCGCCGACCCTCGTCGGTGATCCGGTAGATTGCCTTGGCCGTGCATCTGAATTCGCCCTGCTGTGAACGCGAAAGATGAACACCGGACTGGACAAACCGAGGCCAGGACGAGACTCACTGTGGCGGTCCCGGGGGAGCTGGCTGATCCGCGAACGGTAAAAATGACGGCTGAATCGCCGGTCTTGCGCTTGTCGCTCACGAGGTGGATGTACCCAAAGCGGACAAAGTGCGCGGCCATCTCTGCGGCCTCGTCTCGGCCGACGATCGACGTAAAGTCGCAAAGCCACTCGAGGGCGCTGATGGCCGGGAAGCAGTACTTGTAGGTTTGGAGCGGTGCCTTGCCGATCATCTGGGGCGGGCGTTCTTGGACGTCGACGAGGGGCATGCCCTTGGCGCGCTCGTTGTACTCGACGGTGGGGTCCATCATGCCGGGCGCGGTGTCGGGCATGTAGTTGGGGCCGCGGCCGACAAAGCGGCGGAAGAGGGCGGTGATGACGGGCTGGGAGATGATGATCTCGTCGTCGCTGGGGCGGCGCTCGAGGTGGAGGAGCTTCATGCAGACGGGCTGGCTCTCGAAGACGCCGACGAGGGAGTCGCCGTTGATGCCGTTCTTGATGATGAATCGCTCGAGGACGTGGAGGCCCTTTGGGGTGACGACGTAGACGCCGCGCTCCTTGAAGAGGTTGGAGGTGCGGTCTGCGGCGTTTTCGATGAGGCGGGCGTCCATAAAGTGCTGGGACATGGCCTTGGCCATCTCGCGGGTCATGCTGAACGTGGTTGTCGTCGTGGTCGTAACGATGCGCGAGGGGTCTCGTGGATCCGGCCCACGGTTCGACTGGGAGAACTTGAGCGAGGCGAGGTTCTGGGCGGCCTCGTCGCTGCGGGGGGTGAGCGGGGGGCAGCAGGCGATGCGGGGGACTCACGTCGTGAAGCTGTAGGGGAAGGACTTGAAGAACTGCTTGTGGGTGACGAGCTCGAGGGAGACGATCAGCGTTGCAAAGAGGTCGAGGGTGTCCTGGATGGCGGTGAGCGGGGCGGACAGGGGCGGGGCAGCGACGACGCACCTTGAGAAAGGGCCGGCCACGCTTGGTGACCTTCATCATGTGGGACGCACTGGCGGTGCCGGTGGGGACACTGGAGCGGTGCTGGTCGTTGGACATGGCCGCGGGAGGGTGGGAGGGCGGAGGCTAGACAGGTACAGGTATAGGGGGGAGTAGAGTAGGGGCAGCCGGTCGTGGAGGGAGGGGGGAGGGGAGGGGTCAGAAGGCGGGCCTGGTATTATTATGCAGGCGAGCCGAAACACCGGCTCTGCCTGAAACACTGACGCTTTTGGCCGGCTTGATTCTGCACCAATTCCTCCATATCAATCCAGATCGTCCCATGCTGCCCCCAGCGCGCGTCTGGTGCAGTCTCACGCCGTGCCAGCCGCCGTCGCCGCCGCCGTCACCGAGCCCGTCGCCGCCGCCGCCGTCCCCGCGGCCCTATTGCATACAGTCTTCGCCCACATTCCAAGCTCGCTAAACACCCGCTGCCCCCCGGGGGTTTGTCAGAGTTGGCGCCACGCGAAACCAGACAGTGCGGCCCGTTTCAGCTGGCGACGACGCCCGAAACAGCAGTAACTGCGCGCCTGGCACGTGGGCAAATAGAGTCGACCGTTGCTCCGCGGGGCCGGCGGCGGACTCGACACCAATTTAACTCGTTTGCAGTTTCAGGCGGTCAAAGGGTCGTGAAGCGCTGGAGAAACCCGAGTGTTCCCATGTTGTGCGGATCGAGTCTCATCGCCCAAGGCACGCACGCCACGTCGGCACGGCCGAGATTTCAGTCTGGCCGCGGCCAACGGCGATATCGGAATGTCTGTGCCAGTGCCACAGATTGCACTCACTGAATGCGAGCAGCCACGGCCCAGGCCACCCGGAGCGATCAGTCCCGGGGTCATGCACGCGATATAGTCACCGGCGAATTGCTTGACAAGTCTTCAGTGTGGAGCGCCTGGAGTAAGTGGGCCGTGGCCCGTCCCACGAGGCTGCCTAGAGGACGCCTGCTCGATCGGTGAGCCAAAATGCGTCGAGATCGGCAGAAGTATCCGCCGCACCAGCCATGACTAGATACGGGTGCGCCCGGGCCGACTCCCCGCACGAATGGCCTGCTACTCCGAAATGTCTACGAAAAAAAGAGGCACGAGATGAAATCCTGGCGATACGGATTGTCCTAACGCAGCTGTGGCTTGATTGCAGATTTACCTTCAATTCAGCCATGATCGACGCGGCACTGTCGGCGGCAGGTTGGGCGACAGCGGCAGATGCGGACTTCGACGCGCGACGATCTGCATCGACAAATGCGCCGGCGTATCTGTCGAGACGTTTCATGCGCCAATATACCTGATATGGGCAACCGGCGCTTACTGCCTCGGTTCCGACGAGCTGCCGCCTCCTCACTCCTCCCTCGCCTCGTATACCATCGTACTCTTGCCACATGCCGCCACGCCGCCCCGTATATACGCAAGCCGATATCGATGCTCAGCTCCAGGCGGTACGTCACACGCCGCGTCGGGACGCGACTGCCTGACCGCGACGCGCTTAGATACACCTCCTCGACCCATCGTCGACCACCGAGAATCTAGAAGGACTAGGCACCCTCGTCAAGTCCGTACACGACAACCGCCAGCAAGACGCGTTTCTCAGGACAGTCAAAGGCCTTATCGAGAGCAAAGACGCCGATATCGAAAAGATATGTGGGGATAACTATCAGGTCAGATTCTATCTCAACCACATATCCCTCCCTCGCTCTAAAACGAAAACGCGCACAAAACAAACTTACCAGCTCGTATCGATGCACAGGACTTTGCTTCGTCCGTCTCAACTCTTCTGACCGTCCGGACCTACACCGTCAACCTCCGAGACAGAATCAACAGCTTGGATCAGTCTGTTGCCCAGGTCGGCCAGGGCCTCGCGTCCAAGAAGCGTGCCCTGCTCAAGAGCAAACGCACCGCCGCCAATCTCGACGAGGCGATCGGCACGCTCCAGTCGTGTCTACGCGTCCTCGACATGGTCAACAAGGTCGGCGACATGATCAAGGCGCGCAAATACTGGAGCGCGCTCCGGGTGCGTTTTTCGTGTTCGTATCGACTTGGACTAATCAGGTCAATTTTGACAGACGCTAGACGAAATCCGCTCGCTCCCGTTTTCGTCCCTCTCCCAGACCCCCTTTTTGGACCACATCCTCGCCTCTCTCCCCTCCCTCCGCGGACAAATCAAAGACGCGGTAACTGCCGAACACAAGTCCTGGCTATTTGCCATACGCGAGCTCACGGGCCAAGTCGGCGAGCTGGCCCTTGCCGCGGTTCAAGATCGCACCAAGCGATGGAAGGTCAGGCGCGAAAAAGAGGGGCTCGCTTATGCGAATCGGGTCGGCTGCGCCGTCGAGTTGGTGACAAACGAAAAGATCGAGTGTGGGCCCGCTTGTCGCTATCACCACGTCGGGTACTGATCGTTTACCCGCATTAGATGACGTCCTCAACAACGACCGTATCAAGGTTGATTTCAAACCGTTGTACCAGAGCATACATATCCATACCACCCTGGATGCGCTGGACGAGTTCCAACGGACTTACCAAGCGGACCGCGCGGTGGGTAAACGTTCAACACCCGCTCCACCTCCTAATTGTCCCCGTCCAGGCTCAATCGTCCCTCATCCTAACCGGGAACCCCACGACGGCCGCGAACCTAGGCCCTTTGCTCCAACAGCTCATCGGCTTCTTTATCATCGAGTGGCACGTTCTGCGCACGACCCAATTCCGGACCCAACGTGACGTAGACGAGCTCTGGGATGGAGTGATGGAGCGTCTCATCGATGTGCTCCGGGCCGGGCTCCAAGCGCAGACGATATTGAGCGCGGACGAGCTCATGGTGTCTGTCGAGCAATTGACAGCCTTTCAGATCGCGTTGGAGGTGAGTCAGGGGTAATCAGAGCCTGGAGCGGATCACTGATGGGGTATATTGCTTAGGAGTATGGATACGAGACTTCGCCTATCAATAGTTTAACTTCAATGATGTTTGAAAGGTACACCGTGACCCTGGACAAGGATTACAGGACACAGTTTATAGATGTAGGTACAACCTGTCAGATCGAATTTGCCGCTGATGATGTGTGTTATTTTTATTTCCTTGCGACAAGGCGGTCAACGATGATGACAACATTCCTATCGACTTATCAAACCGAGAAGAGGCGCAGAAACAGCAACTGCTCGCGACGTGTTTCGTTACCAGCGCCGCAGGAGATGCCATTTTCAGGCAAGTCCATTCTTTGCGCGCCATATTCATTTGCTCACTCTTTTGTTCAGCAAAGGAACACCGCAGACGTTCCCGTTCTCCCGTATAGTGCATAAAGTCTCGCTTTTGGTATGTGATCGTCAGACGTCGACGTAAACGTGTCTTTGACGGCTCGCTTTGACGTGGGCAGATCAAGGATTATGCACATCAATTCTACCAATTTGTCGAAGGCGTGTCGCAGCCTCCCCGCAACGTTGACCAAATTCTTGAAAAAGTAAATCAAAACTTGGATCAGGTTTAGCTGGGCGCCAGTTTTTGATTTGGCCTTTGTAGTCCCTGGGCGAACTCTTGACGAAATGTGTCGCGGACACGATGACGGCTAAGCTGGGCGGCACGACCGCACTTGGTCAAGTAGCGCAAATGCTTGTCAACGTTGAGTACCTTCGGGACGGCTGTACCGAAGTAGACAGGTATCTGACCAGTCTGCGGTACGTCCTTTTTTTCATGCTGCCAGCTTCATCCAAACCTGACGTCACGCCTCGCTTGCATTCCTTGCCTTTTCCACAGCGCGGGGCATCGCGGGCATACATTTCATATCTCTGCTGCAGACGCGCTGGGCCGCACGCTTGTACGTGCCGAATCCCGGATCTCGGCAGTCATTGCAAAAAAACTAGACGACTTCGAGCCCGAGTACGATTGGACGACGCGCACAACCGAGAACCAGGCATCGATCTACATTTTCCAACTCGTAAGCTGGCTAACGACCGTCGTGGATTCGCTCGATCTCGAAGACAGGTTCAAGGATGTCGCATATAGGAATGCGATGATTCATGTTTCGAATTTGTTCATGGTCGGTCTGGGTTCCTTGTCTTTTTTGGTTTGAACGCCGGGCTGATTACATCTTGATTATGTGACGTGGTAGGATTTCCTCTCTGGGCGAAATATCCTGGCGATGAGCGAGGATGCGGTCCGGAATATGCTTGTCGATGTCGACTTTATGAAGGAGCAGTTTGAGGCTATTGGTCGGTTAACGGCCATGTCTGCGTTTAAAGAGCTGCGAATGGCAAGTAGAGAATTATATTACTGGCTAGTGCTAACTAGCTCGGTACCCAGATGACGTCAATTGTGCTTAACGGTGCCGTACCCGAGTATCTGCAACTTCAGACGAGGCAGGCCAAGTACTCGTTGGTCAGCCCTGTAAAATTGCAGACATTGCTCGAGAAACTCGCGCGTTGCTACTCGTCCAGCCGAACTGGCCCTGATAGGGAAAAGGCAGACAAATATCGTCGTGATGCAGACGCAGTGGCTAGGATGATATAGTCTTGTCAACACCTGTATTACACGTAGCACCTTGCATCCTTTCTATCACCTTATCGTCTAGGCAGCATTCGAAAAAGTTGAGTAGTAATAGTATGCATCACAAGAGTACAGAGCGGAAAATGGAACACCGATATCACAAGGCTCAGGTTATGCACGCAAAATTGAGAGGGGACGAACATCGAATCACAGAAGCGACGCCGACATGTAAAGAAACAAGGTCAATTAGACACGGCGCTTGATGTTTGTGCTCAACTGCGACCAGGGTTCAGTAAAAATCTAGGGTGTATAGCGTGAGCTGGCTTACCCATTCGAGACCCTCATACAAACCGTCACCGCTCGTGGCGCACGCAGCCTAATCAATGCGTTAAATTTGCCGTGTTTTAGATGGAGCAAAATGGCTCACCTGGATGTACCACGTTCGCTGGCGGAGACCGTGGAGCCCGAGCTTGTCGGTAATCTCAGCCGCGTTCATCGCGTTGGGAAGATCTTGCTTGTTGGCAAAGACCAAGAGGAGCGCGTCGCGCAGCTCATCCTCGTTGAGCATGCGCTGCAACTCCTCACGGGCCTCGGATACACGCTCGCGATCGTTGGAGTCGACCACGAAAATGATACCCTGAGTATTTTGGAAGTCTGTGGGTGCGGTTAAATCGGGCCTCCTTTTGGTTCGCGCAGATGGACTAACAGTGCCTCCAGAGGGGGCGGATCTTGTCCTGTCCTCCGACGTCCCACACGGTGAAGGAAATGTTCTTGTACTCGACAGTCTCAACGTTGAAGCCTATCGGGCAAAAACGGCATACGATTAGCACTTGTGGGCCGAGTGTAAAACACAGCTTACCGATCGTGGGGATCGTGGTCACAATCTCACCAAGCTTGAGCTTGTACAAAATAGTGGTTTTACCTAGCGTGCCACAAGATCAGATATCGCGCAGGGGCCGGGTGTAGGAAACTCGTACCAGCGGCGTCGAGACCGACCATGAGAATGCCTGTGCCATCGGAGAGCGTGGAGAGCGATGGCCGGAAAGGGCAGGGCGACGGAAAAAGTGGGACCACGTCAGAAACGGGCAAAAGCCCACTGGCAACGGCGACTTACGCATCTCTTTCTTGCCAAAGAGGCCGCTGAGGAGCTTGGAGACGGAGAGACCCATGATGGAAAAACGTCGGCGAGGTCGTGGAACGAGTCGTGCGAGGGTGGTGGTGGTCGATTCGGAAACGGATGCAATGGTGTGTTTGGGTTCCTGCCTTATGTATGTGCGCTCGTCCACTTTCCCCACGATACCGCAACGTGGTCAAATTACTGTCGAAAATATTGCTGCCCTGTTTTACCTGGCAAATATAGCACACGTCGTCTACTACGTGTCGGGCGCGGCGCACGGTTGACTCGCTTGGTCCGTGCACAGCGTTTGGGAAACACTGAGCCACTTGGACACACTGGCGCTTATTCTGTCTCTCGCCTATGATCACCTTCACTCCTTTAACTGGCGGCGCGTCCTCGACACGTACTACACCGCTTTGCTATGTTCTCCAAATTGACGATGTTCGCATTCTCTTGGACTGTGGTGCGCCCGACTGGCATCCCGAACACACGCCTTCTGAGCCTGTAGACGCTTCGGAGAAACAGCCTGCAGAACCTCCTTGGGTCGCGTACTGCGAAGAGCTCGCTATGTACGTACCCATAACCTCATCATGATATTTGACCTGACTCGTGGTTCCTGGCAGGCAAGCCCAGACCGTTGACCTTGTGCTGTTGTCTCATGGAGACATTGCTCATGTCGGCTTGTTCCCGTACGCGCATGCGCGACATGGCTTGCGAGCACCCGCCTATGCCACGCTCCCAGTCCAAGCAATGGGACGCACTGCCGTTCTGGACAACATAGAGAGCGTTCGCGCAGAAGAGGCTGTTGAAGAGTCTCCTGCTCTGGATCCTGCCCTTGCCACTGGGTTGGATGCGTTGCCCACTTTTGGCGTACCCCCTGACCCGTCTAAAAAGAGAAACATTGCAACTATCAAGGAAGTCAATGATGCATTTGATTCTTTTCATGTGTTGCGATACTCTCAGCCTGCTCATTTGCAAGGTAAATAGGTCAAGAGTCATTGTTGCAGAGTATAAACATAACGTGGGCTTGCAGGAAAATGTCAGGGTATAACTATCACCCCCTTTTCCGCTGGGCATACGATTGGAGGCACCATATGGAAAATCCGCTCTCCGTCAGCAGGAACCGTGGTGTATGGCGTAAACCTAAACCACACCAAGGAACGGCACTTGGATGGCACGGTTTTGCTCAAGGGAGGAGCCGGAGGCGGCGTCCTAGAATCTCTCAGCCGGCCCGACGTGTTGATCACTGACGCGGAGCGTACTCTTCTCGTCAGTGCGAGGCGAAAAGACCGTGATGCGGCTCTCCTAGGTCAGCCTTCACTGTTGACTTTCGAAACTTAAACTGATAGTATCTGAAATGCAGATGCGGTCACTAATGTCCTCCAATCTGGTCATTCTGTGCTCATGCCTTGTGACGCCTCAACCCGCGTGCTAGAACTGCTCGTGCTTCTCGACCAGCACTGGTCATTCTCAAAACTCAGGGCACCCCTGTGCCTCGTCACTCGGACTGCCAATGACATGTTGACCTTGGTCCGTAGCATGATGGAGTGGCTTGGAGGGACTGTCACCAAAGAGGAAACCTTTGATACTGGGAGCAACAAGAAGCGAAAGCGCAACCAGGAAGACGATGCAGATGCACTTGGGACGCTTGCCCTTCGATTCAAGTACGCATTTTACATTCGCGACAACTGTTGAATTAACCTTGCCCAAAAGGCATCTAGAAATCTTCTCGTCTCCCGACTCGTTGGTCACTCGGTACCCTTCCTCGATGCCCAAGCTCCTTCTGGTGGCTCCCGCAACACTCTCCTACGGAAGCTCTCGTCGGGTATTCACAGAATTCGCCTCTGTTCCAGGCAACGCTGTTATCATGTCCTCGCTCAGCGAGCCTGGAACACTGGCCAATATGCTCTTTGAGGAATGGAACGCAGGCCAAACAGAAAACGAAAAGTTTGGCCATGGCAGCGTTGGTCGCCCCGTCCAATTGGACAACACTGTGACCCTTACAGCAAGTCCATACTTTCCCATAACCCGATCCAGTACTAAATTATTGGCAGATAAATTCAAAAATCCCTCTGATTGGGACAGAGCTGGAACAGTACCTCGAACGCGAACGTGCCGCAAAAGAACGCCAAGCAACCCAACGAGCCGCCCTCGCCCGCAGCCAAAGGCTCCTCGAAGCAGACGAAGCAGACTCGGACTCGAGCAACAGCGAAGCCGACGAAGAAGAAGTCGACGACGCTCTCGCCGATGACGCTGACATGGCCGGAGCGGGACCGGACTGGACAGCAGACGAATCAGCCAAACAACTTTCGTTTGATATCTTCTTGAAGGGGAATGTATCCCGTGCCGCGTCGTTCTTCAAAACTACGGGTCAGGCGAGTAGGTTCCGAATGTTCCCACATATTGAGAGGAAGAGGCGGGTGGATGAGTATGGCGAGACGGTGGATGTGGCTGCATGGCTGAGAAAGGGGCGGGCTTTGGCGGTAGCTGTTGAGTCTGAGGAGGCAAAGGAGGCTAGGCAGAAGAAGCAGGAGGAGGAAGAAAAAAACGCAAGTAGTCTCACGGCCACATTATTATGAAACTAACGTTGGTATATAGAAAGCTCCGGCTGAACCACCATCAAAGTTTATTTCAGAAACTATGCAAATACGTCTCCAATGTCAAGTCATGTTCATTGACATGGAAGGTCTCAACGATGGGCGTTCGGTCAAAACGATCATCCCACAAGTCAACCCCCGTAAAATGGTAGGATAACTGCGTTGCACCCACAAACGTCGGCTGACAGCCCGCCAAGATCATCGTCCACTCGCACCGAGAAGCGACAGAGGCGCTCAAAGATAGCTGTCTATCTATCAAATCCATGACCCGAGACATTTACGCTCCCGACGTCGGCCAAAGTATACAGATCGGACAACAGACTAATGTGTTCACCGTCGCACTAAGCGATGAGCTAATCGCGTCCGTCAAGATGTCAAGAGTAAGTCCCACTTATTGGGGCTTCGAGCACCCCCCTAATCATGTGATTGTAGTTCGAGGACAACGAGATTGGGTTTGTGCATGGGCGAGTGGGCGGAAACGCAAGTTCCACTATCCCCGTTCTCGAACCTACTGTGCCTGTCTCGGCAACGAACCCCAACGATAACGTCGCATCGTCTGGCGTACGACCTATTGTGTCCCTGCCTTGGTCGACTATGATTGGCGACTTGAAACTCACCGCACTCAAAGCTCGACTAGGTGTGCTCGGCATTGCCGCAGAGTTTATCGGAGAGGGTGTGCTGGTATGCGGGAGCCGCACGTCGGGGAGCCTGGAAGACGCGGTGGCTGTTCGGAAAACGGCGCGAGGCCAGGTTTTGGTGGAGGGTGCTATAAGCGATATTTATTATACAGTTCGACGAGAGGTGTATGACTTGCACGCGCTTGTTGCAGCTTGAGATTGCGGTGTACTAGTATGTTAATTACTCCATCTACAGATGTGATTTACTTTTGTTCTCGTCTCTGCGCGTTTGAGCCATCTTGAGGAGTGCATACATGGTTTGTAGCCGGGGCATGTCTACGCCTTTTGCTTTAGCCGCGCGAATCGGGTTCCCTAAAATCACCTCGAGCTCCATTGCTGCGCCCCTCTCCCAATCTAAAGAAAGTTCAACCAAGTAATTTGTGAAAAAATGGGCGTAACATACCCAATAGCATACTCGGCTTTCCGCCAGTATTTCTTTCCGTGCTGGTAAGGATCTTATCTGCCGTGGCCAGCGATGGCGGCACTGGCCGACCCAAAACAGCCTCAGCTGCGCGGAAGACCTCGAGCATCGTTTCTCGGAGGTGGTGCCTAAGTTCTGGGTCCATTGACATACGCGCATTACCTGTGCCATTGGAAAGCACGGAGCTCGGGTTCATCGAAGCATTAATCTGCTCGCGCATCACTATACTGGTGCCTTGATATTATGCTATGAACGTACCGCTATTTTATGCCACCTGACCATCTGAAGGTCGTTTTCCCCATACTCCTCCGCGTCTTTTACACCCCCGTTTTGCAGCAGTTGAACAAACAAACGGTTGTATTCGGACCTTTCGCCATTGCCCACGCCGTCTGTATAAGGACCAATGCTGATCCGAGTCCAACGATTCTGAACCTAATATGCAATGAGCACCAGTCGTGGGACTCGATGTGGGTGAAACCGGCATGGACTCACTATGACACCGGGTTCGACCTGCTCGGCTGAAATTACAGTGACAGCCGACAGAATCGGGTTGTTTGGGAAGCGTTTGCGATATGGCTCCTCTACTCCAACCTAGACCTTCAATCAGACAAATTTAACATTACAAAGTCACTGCGTACTTACCCCATTTTGAATCAAGACAATCGACGATTTCGCACTTGTCACGAATGGCACAATGATTGCCGAGTCGTCTGATACGTCCGGCAGCGCTTTAGTAGTAACAACAACATAGTCCCAGACCTCTTGATGTTTGCTAGCTTCGGAAACGGAGGAGAACACATGCTTGGGGGTGAAGGTGTAATCACCAAATGTCCTGGTTCTCAAGATGACGCCCCGTTCGGCTATGGCCTTGTAGTTTGACCGACATACGAGAGACACCTCGACCTTTGGGGTGCCTTCGTCTGATTGCAGCCGGGAAGCGTAGAAACATCTATAAAATGTGTAAGACCCCAGAAGAATTAGAATGCAACCATAGCGCACCCGACAGCGCCCGCCCCCACTAAGAAATCACGCCAAGTTTTCAGTGAGTCATAGATCACGTAGCACAGGTGCCGGACTCACCGATAAGTACCCGAATTATTTGTGTTGCAGAGGACATGAGTGAAGTCAGAAACAGGTTGTAATTGGTGCTGTATATGACGTGAACCCAAATACGCCCACATAAACACGCTGCCCGAACTCAGCGCTCACCGGCCCTCAATGCAACTTTCGTTCATCAAACACAAAAGAAAATACCGAACGTTTTACATGCATTTGACCTTGTTACATAATTGGCTGGGCTGAGGCTGGGATGGCGACTGAAGAAGACTAGCCTCGGCGCTCCTCCACCTCATGTTTGTTATAGAGCATTCCCATCCCTCGCGCGCAGTTATAAACTGTGGGGTAGCTTTGGTTATACCCATCACAACGACCGTGCCCTCCCTTGGGTTTCCCTGTCACTCCCGCTAGTATGTCTGAGATTCTAACTCTGAAGGCTCTCCCCAGCGATGTTCTTACGGTTATTGTGCTTTGCACGGATTTAAAATCAAACCTTGCTCTTGCCGCAGTACGCTGAATCTTTACTTGCGTCGCACTGAGCGCCACGTTTATTTTCTTTGCAAGACATGTCACGCGTTTTACGACCTCATCAAGAACTCGACAGCGATTCAACTCCGGCTCGAACTCGCCGCTCAGGGGTTACTTTTAAATCCAAGTTTGCAACCGAACCGCCCATCTGGCGAATGGTACAATCGGCTGGTACAAACCCGAGACAGTGCGTTTATTATTGCATATTCCTCTGTTCCGATCTCACGAAGCGTGATCTCTGATCCAGATTGGTTGAATTTAAAGTTGACCAGTCTCCCACCTTTAAAATTATCCCTGGAAGACAATGAAATGCTCTCTGTGGTTCAGGGTGGTATATTCGCCTGCGGCGCGCATACGCCAGGTCAACCGGATGGAATTAACCGCATAAAAGTTGTTAAATTCCCCTCACGCGAGTCTGACCAAGGCCCCGAAGCGCAACCGTATTCGGCGACCACCGTATTGGCAGGCAGATACTTTTCCGCCTTTCGCACTTCATCCGAACAAGATCTGCTCATTCTAGGAGCCCTGAATCCGCAAGTGCTCTCTATCTTGACAACGAGCTTGATCTGACGCAAAAGTCTTAGCAGTAATGGTCCCTGTCTGACAATTCACACTCTTTCGGGTGCACCGCATCCACTAGCCAGGAGCGCCACATTGGAACTCAGGACTAACAGATTTATGGGGTTTGCAATCCATGATCCCCAGCCCATCCAGATCCAAGGCGACCTGGTGGGCGCTCTGCTCTGTTCTGGCCCCATCAGTCCACTTGTCATCGAATGGGAGTTCTTCATTTGGAACTGGAAAACTGGTGACCTCGTTTTTCGAAAACACGGCGCATCCCATGGCATCTCCTTCACATTTGTATCGCCCAATTCCTATATACTCGCTGAGAGGTGCGGAAGCTCTGCTCACTTGCTCGTCGACTATCTGGACACTCAGCCTGATGTGGTCGCCCCACGTCTCAAGCTAAGGCTTCCAGAACTCTGCGCGGGCTGGACCTATGGGCCACTTCATTTCAGGAGCGACCTCCCCTCGGCTCGTGATTCAAATCGATCAGAACAAGTATTCTTACCTGATCCCGAGACAGGTGTCATTTGTCTCTCCGTTGATCTGTCGGGACCGCGCCCAGCCCGGGGCAGTCGTGATGGGCACATGCTGCATCTTGGCCTTTTCATTGGTCGAGAGGCTGTAGGGCGAAGGGTGCTCAAACCTAGCGCATCAAGTTGCGAACCACTCGAGTTGGGCTGGAGTCAATGGGGAGAGGATGTCGCTCGCTGGGTTGATATGGGCAAAATGCCTGGTTTGCTCCCTGCAGTACATGGCTCTCATTACGTCCAGCTAGTCCGACAGGAGCGCTCGTCTAGAGCCTGGTTGCAGGTGTTGGATTTCAGCCCCGCCGCTGTTTATTCTAACATCACCCCGGTGAATAACAATACGAGCAGGCACTCTGACCCGGTGCGGATTTGCGAAGCTTCGGCGTCTTATGAACAGCTAGATGCTATCTTGGCCCATGCGAACAGGCGGGCTGCGGCAGGTGGCGTGCTCGTCGAAAGATTCGGCATTGACCGACCCACTGTGCTTGATATCCCTGGCGCGTTTCTCCATCAAGTGGTGTCCAGATTGCCGTATCGATGCGCCACTCGGGTTGAACCCATGCACGCGGATTCCGAGTGGACGATTGATGGAGACTTACTACTCGAAGTTAAGGTCCGTACTTCCAGTAGATAAGGTGCTAAATGTGACATGCTGACATGTGTTTTTTCCCAGGAGGGGGCTGAGTCCTGTGTGGTATATCCGTATAACATCTCTGATAGAAGTAGTGAAGTGTAAGGCTCTAGTAATGTCTTCTTGTGCTTTGCCGCCTGCTTCCAGAGGGTTTTCAGGTGATATCTAGCTGTTTTTGTTATAGGAAGATGTGCTGTTTGTGTTTGGCATACACTAATCTAGACTTTGATAAGCTAGCTCGTTGTACATGGTTTGACGGGCTAGGGTGGAATCCAATATGATCTTCAACACCGGTTAGACGTAGACACTTAAAAGTGCCCGAGCCACTAACCAGGTTTGCCATGTGTTGGGGTGACTAGATAAGCACCTGGATCAGGTCGAACCATTGAACACCCGTTTCTTCTGGACGACTCCGGGATGCCCGAGTCCCACCCCCAGGCAGCCGCGTTGCCAACGCCCACCCCGCTCGACCTGCCCCCAGCGTTCGGCATGCAACCGGAGCAGCCGGAGTACGCAGAGGACTCGAAAATCCGGCCGGCTCAGGATCAAAGTCAAAACAGCGAGGGAGTGGACATAACGGCATCGCCCACGTTTACCAAGTCAGCTCAAGGGGACCATAACGTTAACCAGCAGGCATTGGATCCTACGGTGAGTCATCGCCCGCATGTGGGGAAACCGACCTGGTGCTAATCATTGGCGCGCGCAGACGTGGTCGGAATGGAAGAAGCGGCGGGTTTTGTGTATTGTTTGCGCCTTCTACTTCTTATTCACGTTCATCACAACCGTCACCGGTAAGCGTTGCGTTTGTCGCGTGATACACACCGGCTGAAATACCCTTTCTCCAGTCCCAACATTCAACGATCTCCAGGTAAATTCCATCTTATCGTTGCCTATGGTGTTTTCTAACAGCGCACCACCAGAGATACTTCAACATCAGCTATGCACAGGTCAATTATACTGTGGCCGTTCCTGCTCTTGCACTGGCTACTAGCCCGTTCTTCTGGACACCGCTGGCAGAGGTACTCGGCAGGCGGAGCGTCATGATTCTCGGCTGTCTCCTGGCGTTCTGCGCCAGCGTGGGTGTCGCCCTAGAAAGGACCTACGGCGGTTACATGGCCTTTCGGTTCCTGCAGGGCTGGGGAGTTGGCCCTGCGAGCACTGTTGGCTTGCAAATGCTTGGTGGGTGATCTCCTGGCAGTGCTTGATCAATGTTTCTGATTGCGTTCTTTTCTCCACAGAGGACATTTATCTTGAGCACGAGCGGGGTCAAAAGGTTGGCTACTGGTGTTTGGCTATTGATACCGGCAAGTGCGATATTACTTGCATTAACGTTGCATTAACGTCTCTCCAGGCCTGCTTTTTGGACCGCTCATTGGCGGCTTTGCTGCTCTTGCGTGAGTACTAGTCATTACTTTGTCGACAAATTTGTCTTTTTACTAAAGGCCTGTTTTAGTTCATGGAACTTTCCGGCTTGGCTCACCGTCATAAGTACATTTACTCCCTAATCATCAGCTTTGATATAGTGACGCTAAGGGCTATTAGTCTTTGGGGTCTTGTTGGTAGTTATGCTGCTGCTCCTTCCGGAAACTGGCTACCCTTCCAAGATACCCCGTTACAGCGTCCACCATGTCGACCTCCCTGCCAACACGCCTGCGCCTATGAAGCCGCTCCCTTGGCTGAACCTCCGGACACTTCCCGGTTCAAGTCGCCCTACGCCATGGGATAGTATATTGCGCTTCCTCCGCCTATTTACATTCCCCAATGTCGCTGTCACCATTATGTTCTATTGTTGGACCTGGTGAGTGTCATGTGCAACCTTTAGCTCCCCTTTCTAACACGATTTGCCCTAGGTATTGGGTGCGCAACCTGTACCCTGCGAGTCATTACGCTCGGCTGACCTATGATCCAGTTTATCCTTTGCGTCATTACAATGCTCCCAGGTGCATATCCTGACTACAACCCTCAAGTCCAAGGGCTCCTTTTCCTAGGTTTTATTCTTGGCACACTCATTTCGGAACTACTCTTCTCCGGTGGACTTTCAGACTACCTCGTTCGTCGTGCCGCACTCAATAACAACGGCGAACGTATCCCCGAAAAGCGGCTTTTGTTATACTTCCCCGCTGCACTGAGTATGTTCCGTACCAGTTCACCGCGATCGAGGGCTTACATTTGCCTACACCGTAGTAACAACCATCGGTCTGGTCCTTTTTGGATGCACGGTTCAGCTTAACTGGCACTGGTTTGTTGCCCAAGTTGCAACGTTCCTCATCGGGACTGGGATTCAAATTGGCAACACTACCACGACTTCATATGTTGTCGACGTATATCCGGAGCACGTTATGGACGTTACACTGTTCTACTCGTTCCACCTGAACATGTCGGCGTTTGTTTCTCCGTTTTTCATAGTCCCGTGGTACGTTTGTTTAAACATCAGGGGAAAGCATCCGGTCACACTCATATTTATATGTTTGCCAGGATCGAACGTGTAGGCTGGGCGTGGTGCTTTGGTGTGCAGGGGTTCATCGTTCTTGCAGGATGCTTGGTTTTCGTTCCGTTACTCTACATATATGGTCGTAAACTTCGAGATGGCAAGGGACCAATCCCATGGGGAGTCGTACAAAATTCTTAAAGACAAGAAAATCCGCTTTGTGTTTTGCGCATGTACGATATGTGGGTGGGACCGTTCAGTCAAAATGTATTGTATCAACCTATCAAAACAGCATTTATCATCTTTTCAAAGTATGAGCTTAGATCAATAAGATCATGCGTGGTTTTTTTCTACTCAGCGTTCCCCTGAGTCTGAGCTTGCTCCGCGGCCCCGAACCGTCTCACGGCTTCCTCGAGTTTTGCCCCCTCCCCAACATCCAAATTGTCGTCTTCGCCCTTTCTTTCGTCCTCCTTTAGGATACCCTCTTCTACCTCCTTGAGACATCTCTCGCACTCGCAAGCGAATCTCCAGCTTCTGGCAAGCTCATACCTACGCCTGCGCCGGGCTTCGAGAGGTGTCTCGTTCGGCCCCTGATTGACGTCGACATAAGCCATGGTAAGTTCCGTACCAGCAGGGATATCTGTACTGGCTACGAGGTGCAACTCGGCGGTGCCAGCTGAGAAGGATGGACGAGTGTTTGGCGCGCATGAATGGCAGAGCTGTGGGTCCTGTTGTTAGCACGGCGAATTGATACGAAGAGCGAAGACGTACGTAGGATGAGACGCGGTAAAACGCAGAGCCAATTTGGCGCGACGTTCCATAGGGAGTGCGTGTACGCTCAAAATCCTCTGGCCGCACCGTCGTAATCGGCTAGGACGCAGCATACAACCCTATATAAGCACTGCCCACCCCTTCTCTTCATCGGGCAACTTACCTTGTCATCTCGTCCACCAGAGAAACAAACCCCAATAGAATTATATGCCATCTTGCCCTTGAGTAACGCATAACGATCTCCCACAAACTGCTCTAGCCCTTCCATCGCAGCCTGCAACACTTTCTTCAAAGCCTCCATCTCTGTGGTTTCAGTCGAGGACTCCAAGAGCTCCAAAAACCTGAGCCGCTCGATGTGGTCATAAAACGAGTACGTATCAGCATCCCCCTCGGCCTCAGGGAGTCCAAACAGCGCCGCCGGAGATGGTGGTTTGGATGATTTAGACGGAGGAGAGGTGGGGACAACCGCTCCCAACTTTGCACTCTGCTCTGCGATCATGCAGGCGATGAATCGAGCGACGAGCAGTGGGCGGGTGACACCCGTGTTCCGCAGCAGTTCCATAAAGTCTTCCTGTGCCTTCCTTCGCGCCTCGAGCTCTTCTTCTGTCTTGGGGTTCTCTTCCTCATCGACGCCGGGGGTAGGCGGGAGTGGAGGCTCGAGTCCGAAGAGTACGTTTTGCGATTGTACCTTGGAAGTCATGTGGCAGGTTTTGGAGCAGTAGGTCGCCTCAAGGGGGTCATCAGGGAAGGAAAGAGGGAAGTCGATTTTCCGCAGGCAGTGGGTACAGTGGGTTCGTAAGGCCTATACAAAAGGGGAAGAGGTTCAGCAAGAGTCGCGAGCAAGGATGAGCGAGACCAGTTGCCTGAAGGTCAAGATCTAGTGCAGTAACCACTGCATTTTCCTGTTAAACCACCGCCAGCGATGAGGTTACATGCGTTACAGGGCGAGTAAATGCGCACCTTATATATGAGCCCCCCCTTCTTGATATCTTTGGTAGCTACTAGTGCGCTCCGCAATAGTGGGGTGCCCTCGTGCTCCAGTGGCTTACCGGACTCATCCTTCATCGGAAGGTTGGCGATTTTGACATTCATGCTCTTGGGCGGAAAGACTTCATAGTACCCTAATTCCATACCACACATGTTGAGCATGCTCATCCGCTCCAAGCAAGCTTCAGTGGCTGCTCACCTTCAGCGCGTTGTTTCACCTACGAAGCACCACGGCAGCGGGCGAGTATGCATGCGAACAGAGCAAAATGTTTCTATTAGATCTTTGCACAAATGAGGAGACAGCGAAGCGGAGCGAGAGAAAACGTGTGCAGATGAGTGGAGGGTACGTGCGTGCATGCAAGAGCAGTGCATAGAGGTAATTAATCAGATTGGTGTTGTTGGGGAGGGAGCTCGGCTTGTGATGCGCCTGGGTGGCTGAGTTGATCCCATTCGGACTCGGACGGCTGGCCATCCTGGGACATAATCTCGTGATGAGACTCGGTCTCAGAGTGTACTTCCGAGTTGGCGCCATCCTCAGAGTCAGAGCCAAGAGGGACAGAGGCAGGATCAACTGGTTCAGCGGGTGTATCAGCCTCGGTCCTAACCTCAGCTTCGGCTACAGTCTCAGTCGGAACCTCGACTTCAGCCGAAGCTTCGGTTTCCGGCTTGGTTTCAGCTTCCACTGCGGCCTCGGGTTCGACTGCAGGTTCAGTCTCAACCTCAGCCTCAGTTTCTACGTCAACTTCCACCTCGCTTTCGACTTCAGCCTCTACGACCACCTCGGACTCGTGTATAGATGGCTCCGACTCGGGTTCCGACTCTAGCTCGGACACAGGAGCAGTCTCGGGAATGGGAGCAACAGTGGCAGCAACGGCGGGGATAGCGTTGGATGCAGGCTCTGGGGCAGGTTCGCGCGCGAGCTCAGACTCGGATGAACTTACATCGAGGCTGGCCAGCTCCATAACAATAGCGAAGATATGAGGAGGGAGCGTGTTCTGGAATACCATAATAATTTCGACGGGCGAGGGGTATGAACGCAAAGCACGATAGAACGAGAGCGCAGCAGGGACCTCGAATGCCGGACCTGTGATTCAAGTTAGCAAGTGACGGCACACCTTGGGGTTACAAAAGCCTGACCTCGGGCGAGAAGCTGCTCGCCTATTCCAACCTGGTCTAGGAAATACTTCTCCCGTTCACCAGGAAGGGTTGGTGACGGTTCAGTATTGATCAGAGCGAGCATCTTCTTGAGGTCATCCTGAGAGCGTCCAGCTGAGACGGCGTCTGTAGTATCATCTGGATTTGCAGTCTTTGTGAGCCTTTTCTTCTCCTTGCCTGCAGGATTAATATGAGTACGAATAAAGCTACAAGATCGGAATATTACTCACGGAGTTTCTTGCGGAACTCCGAGTCAGTTCTGCGCTTATGGTCAAAGTAGACAATATACCCTGCCAACGCTGCCGCAGCCGATACAGCAGAGATGGCGACTAGAGTTCGTGTTTCGACCATGGTGGTCAACTGGCGGACCACGGCGTAATCTGCCCTCCTAAAAATCTTGCGCACGTGACTTACAAGCACCACCCACCAAAATAAACCCATTATTATTGCTATTTATATAAACATGCTAGACGATCCCCGAGTCATCAACCTCATCCTTTCAAAGGTTCCCATCCAATCACGTATCTCTGCCGGTTCCGTCTGGGCATCTCGTGGGAGAATGCAAGGAATTGAACCTACCCATGCATTGGAATGTGTGGTACGTATGCTCAATCAGCGATTTACTCAAGCAAACGCATGCCAGCCGGCTGGCTGCTCCCCTGCGTTGCAACTGGAACCCCGAGAGCGCCTAAAGAAGGCCTTACAAACCAGCACCTGGGTGGTCTCTTAGCAGATAATTATCGAGGCGGTGTCCCATCCACGTTCGTCCACGCATTCACCCGATGGCAACAGCTGCGCCTGAAGTAATGCCCCTGCATATCACGTAGGTATATATAATTGCACGACGACTGGTTCCCCACAAGCATTCCCACCGTTGACACCATGTTCTCTCGACCATTCACGTACCTCCCCGCACGTCCCAATGCTGGGCCACAAGGCGCAAAGGCAGGGGCTAGTCTCGGAGAGCACTTTGTTACTATAAACCTCGATGAAGGCTACGAGGGATTGAGTGCTCGCCCTGAGCCAGGACGTAAGGGAGGGCCGTTCGACGAATGGGTGAAGCACTGTAGGTCTTTTCATTCGGACTATGCAAGCCAACCCCAATTGACCTTGGTTTCCAGGCTCGAGCTCTCGTGTCGACACGGACACATTCCTGTATGTTTGCTAGTAGTCTATGGACACGTGCGCTAACTCGGGCATCTAGTACCAACTACTTGCGTTCGCGCTATCCCGACCATTCGCTGGTGGTTACCGACGACTGGCAGGTTAATATATTGAACATGGAGGGTATTATGTGGAAACCAATGGATGAGGTTGAGCTCCAGACTCACGTCAGGTTCATTCCTCCACGCCGCCGCAATCTGCCTGGCCAGATTGCTCGTAGCATCCGATTCGGCGGGTTCAACGTGGAGTGGAAGGAGGAGAAATTTATTATGTATATTGCCAGCGTGAGTGGGTTGTTTTGCTCCATTCGCGTCTGTGATTGACCATGTTGCAGTGGTCGGTAGGATATGGCGATGTGACCCAACACTTTGTGCTGAAAGAGGGGAAGGACGAACAAGCTTCTTTGGCGTTGGTTATGGCCTCCGGGTACAGCCAGGGAGCGATCGGGGATTCTGTCTTGGTGCGCTACTGGCCGCCGCGTGCAAATTGGTTTATTGAGCCCCAACCATTTGCTAGGTCTTCAACAATGGAATGTGGCAAAATGATTACGCCCTTTGGGAAGAAGTACAAAAATCTGACTGGAAAGACGGCAAGTAAAGCTCAGTGGAACCCCTCCGCAACCATTAACCATTTTGTCTATGAATAGTGATCCTTTCTCCTGACTTTAAGCAAGAGATCCAATCAGACGTCAAGAACTTCTTTGCTAGTGAAGCAATTTACCACGAACTTGCAGTCCCCTGGAAGAGGGGTATCATTTTCCTGGGTCCCCCCGGTTGGTGATCGTATTTATGTGCCGTGGAATATGCTAACCTCGCTAATCGCAGGAAACGGCAAGACAATTTCTATTAAAGCTCTAATGAAATCAACAAACCACCCGGCTTTATACGTCAAGTCGTTTAAGGGTATGTAGATAGCTTTAATAGCTGTGGATAGAATACTTATGTCATTTATAGGTTGGATGGGAGAAGAAGGCTCGATGAGAGAAATCTTTGAACGCGTAAGTTGCCCATTTGCTAATTAGATTTTATGCGCTTAATCTGTGCATTTAGGCTCGCCGCGAGGCGCCTTGCCTTCTCATCCTCGAGGACTTGGGTATGATTCATTCTTCCTGCGATAACCCACAACTAACAGGCCGAGTTGTTAGACGCCTTGATCAATGACCAGAATCGCTCTTTCTTCCTCAATGAAATCGATGGGCTCGAAAATAACGACGGCCTATTCATCCTTGGTACTACGAATCACTTCGAACGCCTGGACCCGGGTCTGTCTGACCGCCCTTCGCGGTTTGATCGCAAGTAGTGAGTGTCTTGTATGCGCCAACATGGGCTAAATGGCCTCACACTGTTATATCAAAGCACCTTCTCCGCACCAAACCGAGTAAGTTTATACAAAGACAGTTCAATGAAATCCTGGGCGCTTACAGATACGTGAACACAGGACGAGAGGATT
This sequence comes from Ceratobasidium sp. 414, assembly GCA_019616945.1. Lineage (NCBI taxonomy): Eukaryota > Fungi > Basidiomycota > Agaricomycetes > Cantharellales > Ceratobasidiaceae > Ceratobasidium > Ceratobasidium sp. 414. The sequence continues at coordinate 125,176 of WSTK01000026.1, forward strand.
CAATACGCACAGTACTGGCAGCGCAAACTCAAAAATAACAAAGACAGTGGGTGTCGGTCCGCCAGCATGGAGTGGTCCAAGTTGACCAAAGTTTTCGCTCGCTCAGTTACCTTCCCCGATTCGCTCGTCGAAAAGGTTGCCGACCAGACCGCCGGGTTCTCCTTTGCTTACCTCAAAGAGGCGTTTGTCGCCACACTCGTCTCGCTCGCAGGAAGCCATAATGAGGGTCAATTCGAGAAGTTGTTGCTCAAGCAGATATCTGAGTTGAAGAAGCAACTTGGAAATAGTTTCGTAGTAGAGTGACTATCATCGGAGTAGGTCTATATGTTTCTGATTGAGGATTGGAACAATGTATTATACGAAATCGCTGCGAGACCCAATCGCTGCTTTTGAGTGCAGTTGCAGCCATCAATGTTTGGCCCTTCAGAATTAAAACAACAGCTTCAGGTCGATGCTTTGGCGCAATTATTGCGTAGTTAGCCTAATTAACCCGGATATAGCACGGGTAGCCACCAGCCACATCTTCTGTGGTGGCTGTGCTTCCCAACATTGCTGCTCCGATCCACTACCACACTAACAAGCAACCTCCATCTTGGCTTAGCTCGTAGGCTCACATTATTGAAGGGGAATTGTTCGAAAATATTTATTGCTACCTCAGAGGTTCATACATAACTCAAGACGTTACGCGTTGCGAGGTCCCGCGACGGACTCATCTTGCGGCTCATTGGGTCTACTCCTCCCGTCGTGCAGCCTGGAGCACCTGCTAGGGCCATGGCTCATCTCCTCACTCCTGAACAACGAGCCCTCTCTCTTGCAAGAAAAAAGAAGAAGGAAGCTGCAGCTGCATCGTCACGGAAGAATGAACCAAGTTACATGAAACTATTGGCGAACCCAGCGGCAAAGGTGCTTGCTCGGGAATGGCTCCACGGAGGTGATAGGAAGGAAGGCTCGACCCTAGTAGCAACGTGGAATGTTAGTATTTAATCTATGGAACACAGTGGCTTGGTCCTAATCACCAGAGCAGATACTCGCTCAAATTCTCGTCAGTGCGTTCCCTCAGCAATCTATACCAGTGATCCATTCTTACGTATCATGTAGGGAGGGATCTATTTCTCGGGAGTGATTGCCTTCGAACCTCGCAGCGCCATCCTATGATCTTGGCGGAGATCATATCACACACGGCAGATATATTCTGTCTGCAGGTACGTTTTAATTAACCTTGAAGGGGACCAACTCATTGTGGAACAGGAGGTCGACAGAAAAGAGAAGCTACTACCTACTTTTCACGAAGCTGGATTTTCAGAAAGCTTTGGATGCGGCCGCGGAAAGAAGCACGGCTGCATGATACTCCATCGCACTTCCAGATACAAAGGGATTGCTGAGCGAGTTCTTTTCTACGACGAGGAATCAGTGCGGCAAGATGATCCCAATGAGGACGACGTGGGCCGTTTTGGGTTAACCCACCGGACAAGGAACATTGGGCTATTGGTCGCACTGCAGGACCGAGTTGATCCATCAGCAGCACCGGTGATCGTGGCAACCACACATCTCTTCTGGCACGGCTTGTGAGTGCTCAAGCTCATTCAACTAGACGTCCGTGACGAAGTATTTATTTATCAAAGGTACAAGTATGAACGAGCAAGGTACGCTACCTGGCTCTCATCCAACGCTTGCTAACACTCGATCTCTTAGGCAAGTTGGGATTCTCAGACGTGAAGCGCTTCGTTTCCGAGAACAACATGGCACCCCAGAGTCACCCGTAATCATGGCTGGAGGTAATTCCAACCCTGTGGATTCCCCTTGAACAACAGCACTCAAATATCGGTGGTTGACAGACTTCAACTTCCAGCCGGACGAAGCAGCTTATGCGCTCCTTCGTGGTGCCTCTCTCACTCCAGAGCAACACACACAACTCGTCTCTTCTCGCGTGATACACGTCTCGCTCGACCCAACCGTTCCACGCACCCCTCGAACCGGGGAAGGTGCGGACGATGACGACGAAGCGGCTGGTTCGGGCGCGGCTGTGCGTACAGATCTTAAAAAAGGGGATGAAGAGGACGAGCCTGTCGTGGCGACTAGGATCAAGGATGCACGCCCAGCAGAACCAAAAGATGGGCTTCTCTCGAACGAAGAAATGGTAGAGCTGTTCAAGGTTGGGGGCGAGACGAGGAGCGCATACGACGAGATTTTAGGCCAGTGTGCTGAATCAACAGGCGAGGCGGACAATGTCCTAGTCGCTCGGGACCCGAACATGCAGGGGCGGAAAGGCGGATACGAGCCCATGTGGACGTGTTTTACGCACTACTGGCGGTCAACTTTGGGTAAATACGTTTCTTCACGGTTCAAGGCCATCTAATAACCAGTATGGGTAGACTATATCTTCATCATTGACCCCTCCGAAGGAAATACCCTTGAAGTTGTTGATGCACTCAAGTCCCCACGAACGGAGGCACTTGGAGACGGGCTTCCACGACTGCGAGTCAGTGCCAGCGATCACGTACCTTTAGCAGTAATATTGGCGCCCCAACAGAAACTGAAGTCTTAAGGGGAACTGGTAGATTAGAATAACAGAAATTCGTTTATATGCATTTAGCGTGCTGTTGGGATCACGTTTGACGTACTGAACGGCACATATACGCTCATAAACATTAACGAGAAGACAGCAAGGAATCCTAGTTACATTTGAGTAAAACACTCAGCGCATATGCTGTTACTATAAGCCAAGTGGAAACCGTCCGATATGCGGGGGTACTCGGTATCAACTAAAAGATTACGTCGAGTCGCTTGTTGCGCGCTTCGCCTCCAGTTGCGTGAACAACTCCTCCATTCGGTGTCTTAAGTTATGGAGCTCATTCATGATCGTAGCCTCACTGGACTATAACACCGGCCCCCTTCATTAGTCCTCCAATTAAACTACTGCTACGGATGAGTCAATACTCACGAGGAGCGAGTTCGGGAAAGCCTTGACGATCTCATCGAACGGTTTTTTCGAAATCCTCATCCCATCTTCGTTTTCGACCTGCGGGTCCCTATTTTCGGGGTCTTCTTCCTCGCCGTCTTGGGCAGCAGTGAACATCTGGCGCATGAATACGTTGCGTCGGACGTCGAGGTGGGTCTCGAATAGTGAGACTAAGACAAGGGGGACGAAGAATATTACAAGCATAACGCTACGGTTGAGCTAGACAGATAATCAACATTAGGAATGTTGTTTTGGGTGGGAGTGAAAAAATACCTTGGCGTAAGCCTTGCGACTAAGGATTAATCTTTAAATGTAGTCGTCAGTCGGTGAAGCCAACCAAAATATTGATACAATTTGGCTTACTCGAATGGAGCTATCAAAAACACCTCGACGGTGTTGAAAGGCGCAGGATCTGATGGAGTAAAGATGACTATAGTTCAGGAGCAGCTCACAAGTCATACTTACAGACGTAGCTATCGGGGGCTGTAGAACTTTCGTTACTAGGGATTACTCGTCGAGAAACCAAATGATACTCACCGCGAATCATGCTGATCGTCTTCTCGGCGAAAAATGCAAGGAATTGGGCCTCAGCATCATCAGTAATCTATTCGGCGGTTAGTCCCACAACCCGTCATAATCGTTCAAGATACGTACATCCTCGTAAGCCGATGAAAACAACGAGATAAGGACGTTGAGCAAGATAACGGTAGTCGCAACGTTCCACCTAGGTGAAATCATCTCGAAACCTGATTCTTCCGCACAACACGAGTCCAGCAACTCACATGTAGTAAAGAACAAGACCAAAAGAGCTACGATGAGCTCTGTTAGTATCCGATCAATGAACTGGGTGATAGTACGGACCTAACGGAGGGCTGCTCGAAATCCGGAGCCTGAAGCAAAGCCTGAAGCAAAGTGTTTATAACGCTCATACCGTGGTCTGCCGGCAGTCTAAGCCATCATGTCGGAGGACTGGTTCTATACACAAACCTGTAACTCCGTCGGCGGCATCCAGAGCGTACATTCCCTGAGCGAAACCAACACCTAAGATAGACAAAAGCTGCCGGAGACTAAATTGTGAGTGCCCCAGGAGTGTCAAGCAGGTGCACATACCACAAAGAATATAGTGGACTCCTGTAACATCCGGGATACGCAGATCTGCATGGTACCAACGTACTTGAAACCTTCGACGACCGTGATGAGTTCTGGCGGTAGAAATTCAGTGTACTTAACATGAAGGAGGCAGCAATAAAGGACTGCGTACTCATCCAAATAAGTGGGCTGACGCAGCTCAACACTTGGAAACTCCTAAGTTTCAACGCAGAGCTCTGGTTATCGTCGGGTATGTAAAGACCCCAGATGCGGAGGACAAGTGCAGTTATTACGAGGGAATCCGTCAGGAGCGAAACCACACGCCAGAAGTTGAAAGCCCGCCAAGTAAAGAGACGGAGTATTTTGTATAGTTTGTGGAACTCTGCAGATGTTCGGAGAACTTTTTCCAATTGTATAGGTGCTACGACGTACCTTCCATCGCGTACGCAAGTGCTTGTACATACAGTGCAATTTCCCATCCGTCCAACGGGTGGCGAGGTTGGCGATTTTGTTCAAGAGGCTGCTGAACTGAACCGAAGATGAGTCGTGCGAAAAATGTAGCTAGAATAAACTTACTAGCTCGGGAGTATATAAACAAGAACAGAAGCCTACAGGTGATCGTTGATGTAGTCTATATGGACCAACCCACAGTATGCTTACCATAGGCAAATGCGGAATGCGTTTTGGTACCTACGCAGAACTCTGTTATAACAGCTCTCAGTCCTATCTATCTAGGCTAGCTCACCTAGGAACCGAAAGCCGAGAGGGATCGAGGTGAGACCAGAAGGAACCATCATGCTTGAACTTGTATTCTTCGTCTGGTAGAGGTCAGGAAGACGATATCCCAGAACCCCGCAAGCGCTTACAGTCAATATCGTTATTTTCGTTGTTGACTTGAATCCAGTCGCCCCTCCACAACGACTCGACCACTAAACAATTAAACTGTGCTGCATACATGAAGATGGCCGCATTTAAACATACCATTTTGTGCCTCTGAGCACGACAAGAAGATAGCGCTGTGCAGGAGTGGGTTAAGGGACAACGAAAGCAGTTGAACCATACTTACGCGCGTTGGTCGATTGCAAGCTCGAGTGCTGAGCTCAACGCACTTGGATCACCGTCCCATTCGGTATGCTGAAAACGGGTTGACATGACGTCATCAAGACGTTCCGGAGGAACTGTGTGCAACATCCGTCTAGCGAGCGTCTCACACGCTATGGCGCGTCCGATGTTCTCTCCATAATCGGCCGTGTCGTGGTTGGCATCTGGTAACAAGGACTTCAACAAATGGGTGGAAGAAATGGCCCAGCGGGCACTCACCCCACATAAATGACTGTCGAGCGCGCAAAAGGCAGTAGGGGAGCTTCACAACTTGTTGGTAAGGTGTACGCCGTCTGAACGTGCGCTCGACCTACAGCTTCGCCAAAGTCCCCTGCTGCTCCGATATAGGCCGAGATCACCGCTGGAGTAATGATACGAGAAGTGGGGTTTGCGATCTCTTCGGTGCTGACCTCCAACGGCAACAACGTCAAGGTGAGTGCCCGTATGCGTTTAATGAGCTCTGTTTCAGAGCTCAGGAAGGCCATCGTCCACTTTAAAATACACTCACTCGTAAGGGTACCCGGCGACGGCCGTACAGACTTTGTCGACAGGAGCGAAACCTGGTCTTCCACCGCGCGGTCCGACATGGCTGCGCTGTGGTCGTAGCCGAAGAGAGGCGGAGGTAAATAACACCCATGATGTCACGTGCTGAGGTAATTGCCGGTGCCTTGTTGCCTGCCCGCGCTTGCCCTTGCCATTTCCCACCATCATGCCAGTAAGTGTTATCGCGGCACATAGCACACAGCACAACTAACTCTTCCGTAGGCCTACCACTCGGCCTACAATGAAGAGCCTGATGTTCGCCAAGTAGGGAATATGTCAATTCTTTCTATCAATTCGCGTATTCGAGGACCCGCTCCTCTTCGTAAGTCTTTCGTCTGTACACGCACCCGCATTTCTTTATCAATAGACAGAGGCGGACCCCTCGCAGCCGGATATTATCGACGAGACTCTCGACCTCTTCCGCGCGAATTCTCTGTTCCGCAACTTTGAGATCAAAGGGCCGGCCGATCGTCTCTTGATTGTCCTCATTCTCTTTATTTCCGACTGCCTTACCAAGATCTCAGCCGCCCGCACTCCCCCGACGCAAATCGAATGTACCAAGTTGCTTAACACGCTTGCGGTTGACTCATTTGCTATTCCTGGGGACGCCGGCTTCCCCCTCAATGCCCACTACCAATCCCCCGCGAGTAGGCTTGATGGGGGCGAGTGCTTTTCCGATTTTTAATTCATTCACGGAAATTGACGCGTCAAACTCAGACTATCTCCGCTCCTACCTCGTGCAAGTTCGTCAGGAGCTTGCTGCGCGTCTTGTCGAACGCCTCTACGCCGATGGGACTGGAAAGCCGAGCAAGTGGTGGCTATGCTTCACCAAGAGACGATTCATGAACCGTAGTCTGAACTGATTGCTGGGCATACTGTTTCATCGCAGTTCAGTACCCACCGGGTCGGTAGAACACTGTGTACCATCGCTAATATCAAGTACGTTGTGAGTACAAATGCAACCACTATCCACCGCCTTTTGGTACCAATGACTCGATTACATACTCTCGATCATTTCGAAATGAACCTAGTCTATGCGGTAAGTAAAAGGTCACTCGCGATGACATAAAACCCAGTGGGTGTCCCCCTTTTTCCGCTTTCTGATGGACCGAACACATGCGTGGTTTAGATTTCAAGCATTTTGATTTAGGAAGTACTACGCGAGCACACCCGCGTTCGGAAAATGTGCGTAGCGTTAGCGATAATTGGAACTGGAGAGCTCGAACCCCACAAGACGGTCGAGCTATGGTTCGTGCTGCTAATATTGACATGGCGTGTCGTCTCAACTGCAATGGTTAGAATTAACTCCACGTGGTTAACGGCCTAGCCGAGCAAGAGCAAGATGTTTCAGACTTACTTCATGTATACCAGGACACCCCCCGTAACTGTTTCTCTAAGAAGCTCAGTGCCAACGGATCGACTTTACCAGCACTATGAGTTATTTCGATGCCAAACGCGGCACCCAGCCGGCGCAAGGGTTACACCTATCCGTGCTAACCCCCGAACCCCATCCCGGAGAGTACGTTCCCTGTGTGGTGTTGAGATGCACAGTTCGAGCAAGGGCCTGTCCGCTCAAGGCTTCCTCAAAAACGACCTGCTGCCCACTTCAACCCCCGCAAGCTCAAGGTATTGCGGTCTGAACTGCTGACACCAATCTGGCTGATATGGTGTGTGCCCCCGAGCTTCGACTCGATTGCACTAACACCACCCGGTGGGTATCTAGCTTGGCTTTGCAGAGTAGTATATCTACCCATCAGGGAAGACCGTATAGCTAAAAAGCCTAAAGTCACAACCGGGCAACGTACCCCCAGAAATAGTATCAACCTGGCCCGAACCGTTATATCGCGTGAATACGAATTGTACGACCAGTGTCTATCCGGGCGGGTGAGCCGCTTCCCCTTATTGCGCCTATTCAATTCGACTTACAGAAGTTAGGACAGGTCGTCTTAAACTTAAAGATTCCATTTTTGTTGATCAAAGTACTACCTGAGAAAGTAAGCTGGTCAGTGACGTTCCGCAATATCCCCCTTGGCCCACCCGGACCGCTAGGCGAAGGTCCGCGTGGTAGTAGTAGAAGTTCCTGTGATGCCAGCCGTCGCTGCAGGTGGAGCTCGAGTCATATTGGGAGGACCTGTGTTGGCGGTGGTGAAGCCGACATAGGAGCCGGTAGCCTGTGGTAAGCATGTATGCGGGTTTAGAGTACCAGACTAGCATTGCAAGACTAAATCTCAGCAAACACCTGCTCAAGAGGCTGGCAGGTCGTGTTGATAACTCCGACGTCAAGGAGGCCGACTCCCGGATGCCGCTCCGCACGAGTTTGGCGTTGAAATGGTGCGCGCCTTTGGTAATTTCAGGTGCCAACACACAGGCCAACTGCTCATGGACGTTAGCACCCGCCTAAATGCGACTGGCTGATGCTCACGTTCCGAATTCTGACATACTTGGGTCCGCCCGCAGACGTCGAGCTTGTCGCGTTAGATACATAGCGTGATTTCGGGGTTAACACAGTATGATACCCGTGCCCGTGCGTGTCCGAGATTGTGACAACGACGCCAGCGCCTCGATTTCCTGTGGAACGCTGCCCAACCTGTGGACTTACCTGCGAAAGCCCGCCCAACTTTACGAGAGCGGCCACGAGCTTGGATGCGGCTCTTGGTGGCTTCGAGCTATCGCGGCAGTGGCCTTTAACATTCATCGAGCCAATTAGAGAGGGGGGTGTCACCTGAGGTCAACCAATATCTCTTGGGTCGACGATCTCATCGGCCTCTCCAGCATGAGCTGACGTCGGGAACTTATTATGGTTTTCGTGGTGCGCTGGAGCCACAGAGGCTACACTGACCAAAGCTGGCAACCCTAGCATCCAGCGTGGCAAAATCAAGAGTAAAAAAATTTAGCTAGAGCCAAACCCTTTTGAGCGGAGCGGAACCGAGCAGCTGGAATAAAGTGAGTGGAGTTGCGAATTTCCTCCCAGTTTCAACCCCCCCTCTTGTACTCCTCGCTCCTTGAGTAAAATACCCACCCAATGCCTAAGCATAAGCCCGCCTTCGCCCCCTCCCAGTACTCCTCGCTGTGCAGAACGCTCTGTCGCGCGGTTCACAAGCGCATATATTAATACATTATAATCAGCAATTCATCTGCCTGCGCAACGTTTGGTTTCTCTGCAGTACCCTGTATACATGCTCAAGGGAGTATCGCTCCCCGAGCGAACGCACTCGACCTTCAAGCGCATGCGACGCCCCGTCAAGGCAATTACAGCGCGTGCCGTCATTTGTCCCTTAGCAAGGTGAGGCAATGGCCATCACGGTATTGAAGAAGAATGTGTGGGTTGTTGTTCTTGGTCTGAAATCGCGAGCTCTTTCTCGGCATTTCATAGTTTCAACCCTGGCTCATAAACACTGAAACCACACGGTGGTAAACGCTCTGTTGGATGAATTATCATATTTGTCCTGGAGCATAAAACAGCATACATGAAGGAAACCCCTCAAAATCACCACATGCCAAGCGCTAGCTCCCCAGCAGCGTAAGTGGCGCTAAGCAGCAGGCCAAGGCCCGCAACGCTCGAGAAGATCCCACCTCGGGTATTGCGCTACAAGGAAACCTCAGTGGGAGCATTTGAGACGCAAGCACAAGCTGCTCCTACCTTGCTTGGGTCACCTGTGTTGTATCCCAAGGTATACAAGATTCGTCCTGCAGGAGAAGATATGTTAGAAATAGAAAAGGGATGCTAAGCAGCTGAAGGTTGCACCGAAAGTCCACCCAGCTCCCAACGACGCCGCGAGGGTAGGGTAGCGGAGACCAAGGAAAGAAATCCAGAGGAGAATATGAGGCAATGTTTCGAGGGTGTTTTGATGAGCGCCTGTTCAAAAGAGTGTTATTAATCCAAATTTAAACTGAGCACATCTCGACTCACGTTGAGCACAGTTGAACTTCAGAGCCTCAGGGTCTTTGTCCACCTGTGCCTGCTCGGCGTACACTGGGAGAATGAAAGTGTTAGAGGCGAATGCAAAGGCCAAAATCATGTGCTTTACTCTGGGGATACTTGATGCCAGACTTTTTGCGACCCTTGCTCACGAAGGTGGTTTGCCAGAGCGTCAAGAAACCAGTGCTAAAGCAGCGCATGTTATTATACCTGTAGACCAAACGAAGCGAGCATAGCATGCACCCACCTCATGGCGGCCAGAGCAACATAGCCGTAATTCTCTGGGAGGGTGATGACAGCAGACATACTGATTGGGATGTTTGTTTGAGTTGGGTCGATGGCGTGATGGGGAACTCGAGATTGGTGGGAAGGGTAAAAACGACTACTGCCTTTATACCACCTAGCGGGATGTGAGACGAGTTGTTTTTTTTCCGTCGTCGGCACGCCCGTTACCTTCGCCACGCACGCCCTCGGCGTCGGGCAGACCTAGTCAGCAACTCCCGCGTTTGACCCGATTTGTCATCACGTTTTACGCTTCAAACCCTGTCACGTGGGACGACTTGCTCGTTGTCATTGGTCAACGTGTTCGTTCTCACACATCCTGTCTATTTGAACCTCTGCTTGAACACGAACCGGTCTCAAGACCCTGCTATAGTCTCTTGTCTGATACGCCCCTTCAGCGAACTTTCAAATGTACCATACATGATTAGCGCGATTAATATCACCACTTGCCGAGAATTAGCTCAACAGCGGCGTATGTTGAGCCTGACAACAAGCCAAAGTATGCCAGACTAAGAATGAAAAAGCCGCCCCATCTGAAACGCTAGAGTAGTGCGAGATTAGTCGCTTTCGTGCTAGCCATAGTCGTAACTTTTGGACGGCGCCTACCTTTGCTGGGTCACCAGTGATGTATCCGAAGGTGTAAACTACGCGTCCTAGATTGAGACTTGAGATATGGGTAGCGTTTCTTTATCGAATATAAACTCACCACCTATCCATGCAGCTGTCAACGACGCAGCCGGGATTGGATATCGTAGACCGAGAAAAGAAGTGAGAAAGAGGACGTGAGGGATGAATTCGAGTGTATTCTGGTGGGCACCTGTGGGGATAGATGGTACCGAAACAGCCAAATGCTCCGGGAGGAGACGTACGTTGGGCACAATTGAACTTCACAGCGTCAGAACTGCTTTCCATTTCAGACTTCTCAGCATACACTACACAGTATGTAATAGTCAGCCTCGCGGGAAAGAGTGTAGTAATGCAGCTTACTTTGGGGATACTTGATGCCAGCCTTTTTGCGGGACGAGCTCACGAGATCTATTTGCATAATTATCAAGAACCCAGTGCTACGAACAGAGCACGTTGCACCTCAACCGGATTAAATTAGCCCGATTTGGCATATACCCACCTAACAGCAGCCAGAGCAACATATCCGTAGTTTTCCGGGAGAGTGACAACAGTAGGCATTGCGGTTATTGGGCCGACTAGGGCAGATGGGTTGGTGGGATGGGCACCATTCGCCCGGTTTATAGTCACTGGGATCGAATGGGTTGGTAAAAAAATAGCCAACCCGCGCGCGCCAGTGCCAAGGCCTTGATCATTGTACCACCTCCTAAACGCCTCGTGTGGACACTCTTGGCATCTTTACGCGCGCGGGGGTGCTCAGGCGCTAGAGCATAGCCTTCAGACGAGTCGACCATTCCGGTACATATGTCACCAAGTAAACCAGAACCCCATCAATCGAGATGCAAAGGTTGATAGGAGCTGCTTGCTCGAGCAGAAGATGCCATATTCGTAAGGACCTTTTGTCGTTTCAGCTTTCACTTTGTTTGTATTCCACATGCACTCTACATCCAGACAACGGTTACGCTCACTGGCGTGGCCTCGCAATCGATTGCTATCCCCAACAGCGCTCTGTGTAGTCATTGGGGTGCTCAGAACCATAAAAGCGTTCATCAAACCGAGTGAAACGAAGACCACCGCAACTTTCAATTCCTAACCCGCGGGAATAAATTTCACTAGGCGAGGGGGGTTGATGTGCAATACAAAAGAAGTTCTGCAGTGGATTGGTGTACATCGATATCGCGGCGGACCCCGTGGAATGCAAAGCGATAAGGGTTGACATAATTGAATACGAGGGGTACTTGTAAAAGAAAGTTGGGGAAGTTTCTGCTGTCGGCCGGGTTGCTGCTACATGCAGTAAGGTGAACAACGCCAGTTGTGATGTTCCCGTTCGGCTTAAACCCAAACCACAAAGCTGGATGTAACCCTTCGATCGTGAGAGCTACTGGGCCACGGGTCCTGCACTTACTGGGGATGCTGCCCTTGAGTTACTAAAACAATTCCACGAGGTTTAACAGGCTATATGCGCCAAGTTCGGGGTTTCCCGACTCCTGACCGAGCATACCATAAGCAGGCGTAAACACCTCCCGACGCTCAGCTCTTTCCTTGGTCTTTGGTGTGACTGTTTCCCCGCTGCTACATTTGCTACTCTCGAGATCTCATGCTCAGGATGCCAAGAAACAGCTTTGGCAATCGTGCAGTTTCGGTACAGATAGGGGCGGGAACTGAATGCACTTGGCCCGCAGAGGTGATAGGGGCGACCCGCCATATGAAACTCTTAGCGCACAGGCCATATCCAGGGGTATAAAGCCACCTGTGTTTAGAGTCGAGGCTAACTCGAACCACCACCTCCCTTTCATCCGCTTTACCTCGAGAAGAAACCCGCTATGGCAATTACTATAACATTTCCCACTCATCCGGGCTCACAACGACCTTGAGTAGGCCGCTCTCTTATACACTTGTAGCTAACGCTGACCACTAGTCAATAGATTGGTTCCCCGAAATTTACACTGAAGGCCTTCATCCCGCGACGCGCCTAGCAAGTATCTAACTGTAGGTTTTATTCCTCCTGCTAGTTGTGTGTACTTATCGTAAGCTCATACAGCCCCACCTTACTTGGATATCCCATAGCGCGTGGAATAGAACATTAAACTCCCCACCCTGGGGCAGAGCTATCGTGGCTCTCGCATTGGGTGGGAGGATATCCTGGTGCCCGCGCTCGACTAGATTGGAATGGGTCCTGCGCCTTGGGGCCGAGTACCACCTACTGAGGATGGGCTCGAGCATGGGACGCAAGGAATTTCCTGGGACTAGTTGCCAGAAGTGGTCAACTGCCGTGTACAAATGGTGAATTGAAGGCATTTGACTCGTGAAACCAACTAACATTAGACCGCAGGCTTGAACGCAGCTCACCCAATAGCTCGATTAGCTGTCTAATCTTTGTCCAAATAAAACCTACTAGATTCAAAAGCATTGTCTCGCGAGCTACTCGAAGAATTAAGGTTTTTGTGTGGTTTGCACCGGCATTTAGGGTGAGCTCCCACACGGTCTCGGGGGTCCAACTGCGCTTGCTGAAATGCCTGGGCATCAAAAGGCACCAGTATTTGTAAATATACTTCTTGATTTGGAACTTGACTTCGTCCTTGCGTTGTTCGCGCTGTGTGCTGGTCTCGGGCTTGAATCAGTCCAGATTTCTCTTGTTTTATTTCTTGTATACAACGTGTGATGGCTTCTAGCTCTACAAAACCTCTCGATGCAGAGGGTGATATTGACCCCGAAACGATTCAAAGTGCTGCCGACATGTCCCTTTCGCTTGCGCTCAACATGGTACAATCTTGGATGCCTGCAGCCTCGTCTTCAACCTCCATCGACCCATCAATAACCGAGTCTAGAAAGAAACTTGAGGAGTACATGAGGCGGCCGCCGCGGTAAGCTCCACAATTGTCTCGTCCAAGCGAGCCGCCTCATCCAGAACGGGCAGCCTCGGCGTCGGGGCACCTGTCCCCTCCGCAGCGCAGAACCACACGCAAGCGACGCACCACGAGGCACAGCGCCTCAAGAACCGGCTCGTGGGATCTGGCGCCGCGCGCAGGCGGGCCGAGGACGCTAAATTAAATGGCTCCAATAAACCAGACGGGGACGGCAGCAGCGACCAAGACGAGTCGGAAAGCCGTGCGAGTGCGGTGAAGAAAAACGGAAAGCTGGTGAACGCGAGGTCGAATGGACTATCCGTGTTTGGTACGACGACTACCCCGAAAGCTACGCCCAGGTCATCTGCAATCCCCAGCAATCCCCCCTCGACGCCAGCCCGTAGCTCGAGCTCCGCATCACCCGGCCGTGAGGCCACGCCTAGCAAAAATTCCTCCCCTAGCCAATTAAACAATTCTCCGGGAGAGCCAATGGGCATCCACACCCTGCCCCCCAAACTTTCGCTGGCCGCAAAGATTTGGCCGCGTTTGAGCAGCGTCCCGTCCCCGTCGTCGTCGACTGGGCCCGATCGCGCGTCCAAGCGTCGAAAGGTTGCGCCGATGCTCCCCCCGCTGGCGCCGGACCTGACGTGGAATATGCGGCTGCCAGCCTCGCGTTCGTCGTCCGTGTCTGCGTCTATGTCATCTCCGGCTCAGTCTGCCGCTGGAACCGACGCGGATGGTACGCCGGCAGAAGAGCGAGACCGGACCCAGGCCGGAGCTGGCTCGATTGCGATTGCGCAGCTGTCTCGAAAGGAGCACAAGCGGTTGCGGAGAGAAGCAGCACAGCAATCCGTCATTCCAGAGAAACAGTTTGCCGTGTCAGCACGGGGGGACGGGTGCGAACGGGGGTCTCCGTCCGGGGCCGAGGCACCGTCCTCGCCCTCGGGTAAAAGTCGAGACGCTCAATCGTCGAGCGCTCCAAAGGCCGAGACAGATGGTTCAGATGGTTCAGACGAGGGGTCAGAAACGGGGTCTCGAATTCGTGAAAATGGTGAGCGTGGATAGCGTAAAGTACATGAAACGCGGCTAATCTATTCGGGCACGACAAGGAGTGAGCGAGAAAGCGTCAGATCAAAGTGATACAGTGCAGCAAGGAGGGAGGAGGAAACGAAAGCGAAGAGCCAAAAAGAAGTCGGGGTCGGGATAGGCCAAGGCATGGGATATATACATGTATTACCCTGGACTATAGACACCCGTTGAACTTGGCTGGCGATTACTAGAAAACGTGGCACAGACGCAAACCAATGGCGACGATCGTGCAGGGTCGAGGAATGAGAAGGCATAATAAAACGTAAAACAAGCCCAAATAGTCATAACTGTTAGGAACGAGATGAGACACTAGTTACATAAAATGAGTGTCATTTCGACAAGGGAGTGAGAGCGGGACGTACTATATGCAGTGCAGACGCATCTATGCGAGGGTCGAGGAGAAACGGGCCGTTCACCGAGTCACGGTGCGCTTGGAGCTCCGTCGAGTCTGTTCGCTAGCAGAATCGGCGACAGATCCAACCCATCGTGCAACGTTACGCTGAGAATTTTCGTACTGTTTTACGAGCTCCGGATCTCCAATAATCTTGGGCGCACGGTCTTTGGGAGGGCTCATCGGGCGCTGCGAGCTCGAGTTGGAGCGCTTGGGGGGCGAGCGGGTCTCGATGCGGGTCGTGCTGGCGCTCGAGTTTTGGCGGCGGGGCGAGGGCGAGTGAGTGACGATGATCTGGCGCGGGCGCGAGCTGCTGTTTGAGCGGCGGGGCGGGATGACGAGATACTTGGCCCCGTCGGCGCCGTACGAGACCTCGGGCTGGTCGCCTGTCGGCATCTTGACACCCGCGGGCAGGACGGTGACCGTGTCGGCACGACGCGGGGTAGAGCGCGACGACGACGAGTGGTGACCGTGGGTGCGGGGTCGCTGCTCTTCGCCTGGGCGCGCGTTGAGCGTGAAGAGGCCGCCGAGGAAGCTCTTGGACTCGGGCTGGGGTGCGTGGCGCTGGTAGCCAGCGACGTTCTAGATGAAAAAAGGTCAGCGATGGTTAGCGACGAGTAGACATGAGACTTGCCGGGTCACCCCACTGGATGTTCATGTTCACCATTGTGGATTAATGTGACAAGTGAAGATAGCTAGGTGTGGGTGCAGCCTGCAAGAGACGTGTCGCGGGGCGGGATGGGGAGGGAGAAAGGACTAGGGGCGGGTATATATACGCGTCTCTAACCAATTCCGGGGGACTTGTGAGATCAGTCAGTGGCCGGACACGGTAAAGCGACGATCCTGTGAAGAAAGGTTTAGAGATGGAGGTAGTCAGCCCATTTGGGAGCTTTTGCGGATATGTAATTCGTTACACCCTGGCGCTACCATTCCCCAGGCCGAGTGCTTTTGCAACGTCATCCCCCTATTGCACGCCGTCTACAATAGCGCGGCTGCAGCGAGGCCGCATCACCACCTAATCTCGTGCTTGTCGCCACCGGACCAAAGGCGACCCGCCCGGTATGCACTTTGTCGTCCATTTTCAGACTGAAAATGCCCCTGAAGCCTAAACCAAAGCTCCATACCAGCGCACTTGGACAGGAACATGCCTTTTTACCAGTCGGCAACGATGCCCGACCCTCGGGAAATAAATTTATGATTGCCAGCGTCGTTTGCGGCAGTGTCCTGATTGCCTCGCTGGGTTCACGAGGCCCAACTGTATGCGTAGTGAGGTCCCACCTTGGTCGTCCCCGCTGAATATAGATTTTGATTGAGTGGAGCACACCCGAAACATGTACTACGTTGCTATGCTAGGGGGTTGTCTGAAATTTTTGTCTTGGTTCTTGTCTTGGTTCTTGTCTTGGTTCTTGTCTTGGTTCTTGTCCGACGTTTGAGTAACGCCTTGGTATGCCGTGTCCAGTGGGGACTCCGGCACGGTGGGCCGTACTCTGGCGCTGGCAGTTGGATCGGGTCGACGCCCACCGAAAGCAGAGTGTCAAACGCAGTTTTCACCTCCAAGTCTGTTTGACCCCGGTCCGATACTATGCACATTTGGCAAACCTTTTCCAGTGGGCCGAGTCTCGTACCAGCGGAGATCGCAACACTCGCTCGAGCACGAAGCATGCGCCACGGCGTGCCTCATGTCGCGACACGTTCAGGGGCACCTCCGTGCCGCTGCCTCGGCGAGTCCTCGTGTGCCGACTCGTGCGATTAGTCGGTTCCCGATCACCCTAAAAAGGCTATCATTAGCGGAGGCATTGCCCGATCCGGAGGTGTCGGCTGCGCACGGGATTCAGCGTGACCCGAGCCGGTCAACCTGCAACCGACGACGACAACCGACTCTACCCGCAGCGGCGGCCGTGAAGAGTTGACCACGCTCCCTGCGATGACCCCCGTTCGCGCAGCTCTAGCCTCTGGCAGGCGCGGTGCTAGACTCGGTCGATCACAGCTCCAGCCATCTAGAGCCAGGACTCATTTCGCCCGACAATCACCACCCCTGATAGGCAGAACCCCCGGGTCCAGATTCGAAATACTGCCCTCATGTTCCCCACGACGGTGGCAGGGCACGGCCGCACAAGGCACCGGGCCCGGGGCCCAAACACAGCGCTCATTGAGCAGCCACCACGGCAAGTGCATTGCATCGCCTATCGTGAGGCTCCAACGCTGACCTATTTCACTGCTCAGTCACCCCGACCGAGCGATACAACCATCTCGTTTCAACCGGCATCTTGCGCGATGACCCACGCCAGCTTGGGATCATCGCGAGGCTGCAGCAGCTGCACGACGAGTTGCGCTCATTTAGCCAGAAACAACACCCACACCCGAGTAACTCGCGGTCCTTTGTGAGTCGTGCTCGCAACGCGGCCGTTTGCATTAAACACTCACTCCCGCTGTCTAGCTCGCTCGGCTCTTTAGCACCTCTTCCAATGCCGCGGCCACAGTCTCTGTGGTTCCCAAGGGCCTCTATCTCTACGGAGATGTCGGGACCGGAAAGTCCATGTTGATGGATCTGTTTTATGATACCCTCCCACCCGAGGTCCGCAGCAAGCGACGCGTCCACTTTCATGCATTCATGGTCGATGTCCACAAAGCGATACACGCCAGCAAGGCTGGAGGTGCAGGGGACAAGGACCCAATACCCGGTGTTGCACGGGACCTTGCGCGAGACGCCTCTGTACTTTGTTTCGACGAGTTCCAGGTCCGGTGCGTTTTGTGGGGGGTCCAGAACAATGCTAATGGTCCCATAGGTTACAGATATCGTAGATGCTATGATCCTGCGACGACTGCTAGAATCACTTATGCAGGCTGGCGTGGTGTGTGTAATGACGTCAAAGTACGTGAGCTTAGGGTTTCAGTTGACCTCGCTGAACTTTGCTCTAGTCGTCACCCCGATGACCTGTACAAGAATGGCATCCAGAGATCCAGCTTTATTCCCTGCATAGAGTTGCTCAAGGAGCGGTTCCACGTCGTAGACCTCGACTCCCCAACCGGTAAGCTCGTAAATGCTGTTTCTTCCGAAGGCGCTCATCGGCCACTCGACTTTAGATTATCGAAAGATACCCCGTGCACTGTCTAAAGTCTATTTCGACCCCCTTACTGCGGAAAACCAAACGGAGATCGACAAGATATTCAAGGCGTTTGCGGCGGCGGCGGGTAAAGAGATCGTCACCGACCGAACGCTCAGTATTTGGGGTCGCAAACTGCGCATCCCCGAAAGTGCTGGGTCGACCGCACGCTTTCCCTTTCAGGAGCTGTGCGGCCAGCCGCTGAGCGCTGCGGACTATCTCGAAGTGACACGCGCGTTCGAGACCATCTTTGTGACCGATGTGCCGAGCATGAACCTTGGCCAAAAGGACAAGGCTCGGCGGTTTATCACGTTCATAGATGGTGCGTTCTTCTCGGCTCCACACTATAGTCCCGATGCTGAGATTGGGGGACTCTAGCATGCTACGAGAGCAAGACCAAGCTGTTCATATCCTCAGAGGTGCCCATTACCCAAGTTTTCTCGGACGAATCATTGTCCAGTAGTTCGGAAATATCCGACCATCAGCGCGGAGTCATGGACGACCTGGTGCGTATTGCTGCATGCAGGGCCTTGCTCCACTCGTATTCCCTCTATTATTCACCTCCGCTCAATTTATTTTAGGGGCTAAGCGTCGAGTCGATCGGGAAGAGTTCGATGTTTACTGGAGAGGAGGAGGTATTTGCTTTTGCGCGGGCGTGTTCGCGGTTGGTGCAGATGGGCACCAAGGAGTGGGCAGAGGCTGCACGGGGATAAGTGTGATACCCGGCCATCTACAGTGATCTACCATTCCTTGCACATCCACCACTCCTTGCGTCAGCATCAATGAAACTCAATGGGTTCTAAAGCA